>OV651817.1:80481234-80669273 GCA_927349885.1 Psylliodes chrysocephalus | reverse complement strand
TACTAGTTTTGGAGAAAATATTCTAGACCTTCACCACCTGATAGTCTTCGTCTTCATCTTTCTGTTAGTAAGGCTCTTCATCATGTTTACCAGTTGGTTGAGTTTGCCTTCTTCTTCTTCCTCTTTTACGGTCCTCACTTTAATGTATAAACCAGAAGCCTGTGTAGCTGCCTCATATTCAAGAGCAGCAGACAAGACATCGACCAATGTTTTGTGACGGCCTAGACCAAGTGTTTTCTGCATTTCGTAGTCACGGAGTCTATCAACAAATGTTTGGACTGCTTAACATTCCATCATGTTTTCCGAAGCTGATGGGTTAGCAAATCGCACCAACCTGGTAATACATACTTCATATTCTTAAAGGGTCTCGTCTTGTTTCTGTTTGCGATTCTTTAACTGTGACTGATATAAATGCTTCAAGTGTTCGTGGCCACATCGTAGGTTTAAATTTTTTTTGAGTTGTTCAAAATCATCCGTCTCTTCCACAGGTATAGTCTAAAGAACATCTAAAGCATCTCCCCGAAGGGCGATGGTCAAATTTACTGATTTTTCTTTCTCAGACCATTCGTTCGCTCTCGCAGCTGTGTCGAACTGTTTAAGGTAGTTAGTCTATGATATCTTTCCGTCGTAGGTTGGGGCTTTAACACGAGCAGAGTTTACAGCTCATTCCAATTTTAACTTCGGCTCCACCTCATAACACTTTATTTCACCGTCCTTGGCCGATTCTGTATGTTCCAGTTCTTTTATCTTCTTTTTCATCTATTTTCTTCTCAACGGAAAACATCTTGTTTTCCACATCAACAGATATTTCATTTTATAGAGAAGACATTTTGTTTTCCAAGTCGGAATAAATTTCATCTTTTAAAGAAGAGATATCTTTTCTTTTTCTTTTAAGGAAGAAACTTTACTATCTAAGGAAGAAATGTACGAAGAAACTTTACTTTCTAATGAAGTAATGTCAGAAGAAACTTTAGTTTCTAAGGAGGAAAAATCATTTTTAATAGAGCAAACATCAGAAGAAATATCGGTTTTTAAAGAATATATCTTACTTTCTATATCAGAAGGAATTGAAGAAATTATAGCAGAAGATGAATCATGAGAAAATAGATACTTTCCGGATCCAAACCCTCACTTTCTAGTGCTTCTTTAAGATATTCTGCCAGCTCTGCTTTCTTCCCTGTCGTCTCCAGATCGAGATCTTCTAACTCCCGACGTAGGTCGGTCACTTTTAAATCACACAGTCTTTTAGTCATTTTAATCACTATTTATTTACACTATTTCACTTTTTGGCACTAAGGTTACTTTTGTTTATTTTAAACAAGAGTTTATTTGTTAATAATTTATTTAATTATCTATTTGTTTTAAAACAATACTATTCTAATTTATATATATTTAGAATGTCTTTAAATTGTTCACTATTTATCTTCACAACTATTTATATACGACTGACTGCTTCGTGTTCCTCCGCCAATATTTATATACACATTTAAAATTCTGGTGGTCTAGAATGTTCTCGCTAAAACTAGTAAAATTATTCCGTTTGTTCAGGAATAGTAATCGAAAACGCTTTCGCCATAGTCGTCACATACGTTTGGTCTTAAAGGGTTTAATTATGTATGATAATCGGATATGACTAAATAACGAAATAGCTCGCATTACAATACTATTATTTGTACAAAAATGTTTTATTTTTACCGCCGGTTTAGCATAAAATTAATTTGAACACTTATCTTTTGAAAGTATATAGGTATTATATTATAGTTTGTTAGAATCGAAGAATTTTTAGAGGAATCCAGAAATAGCTTTTGGTAAATCAATACCCTATGTAAAACGTATCTTTCGCCCTCCCATTTAAAAAACAGATACTTTAATTCCTTTAGGAGCATACAGTCATTATAAATACATTAAACTGGCCAGGATATAACCGCCTGGCTGCTATGAATACTACTAAGTGATTTCGTTTTTTGCAACTTAGATTTAATATAATTGCTGTGTTGCGGTTAGGTAGCTGTTTAATGGTTAATCGGTATAAACATTTCGGAGTGCATAAATGAAATGTAATTAAGGTGCATTACTGCTTTGTTCGTTTATAATGAGTTCAAAAAATGCATTAGGTGGTTAAAAAGGGTGTAAATTTGCTGTGAATATCTTGAAATATGATGTATATTCTGATCCTCACAATATATAAAAATATTTTTATTTAAAATGCACAACAAAGTAAGAATAAATTCTCATAAATATAATAACCTTTTATATGCAAATCATTTTAATGCAGTAAAGCTTGATTTAAAAATGTATTCCAAGATAAAACTTGCTGCATTTTCTAGCCTATAGCATTATTTTAATATCCTTTTTCCCTTGTTCATAGGCGTAACTTAAAGGCATATTTAAAGAAATTAATTTTATTTATTCATTTAACACACCACTCAACAGTGATAATCATTTAACTGGTAGGAAAGACAATATAAAAAGAAACATTAATTACAAAAACTGTAAATATATATTATTGTTATTAGCAATCCAAGTGTCAATAGTCATGAAAAAACCTGTAGGTGTATGCTTAACAGGAAAAATAAATATTAACAATGGACGGCTATTTATGATAAAATACTATATGTTTAAATAATAACAAATACATCTAAACTAAAATTGAAATATTAACTAGATTAACAGAGATGAATGGATACGTATTAGAGGATATTGCAAATAAATTATTTAATTAATATTTAGTTATCATACCAGGTCTTTAACAATACCCGAAACCCACGTCACGGCATAAGAAACAATTGGCAGGCTAACTTGTCTTTGCGGCAACGCTACGCGCACATCTACGCGCACACCGCCATTTTGGGGTCCAACCTCTCAATCAAGCCAGTGGCGTCACTGTCGTCGTTTATATCGACAAAAACAAACAAGTTGCAGCAGCTCGGAATCAGTAGCGTGTATCTTAAATTTATTTTGTTTGTGATGTTTGTATTATGTAGTTATTGTTATTTTTTTAGAATTATAGATATTTTTGACACTTTTTATATAGTAGTTGTTTTCCAGTGTTAATTTGTTAACTTTTAAGTGTTTTACTATGTCTGGGCAAAGTTGTGCAGCAAAAAACTATATGAATAAACTGTATTAAAAGATTTTTTCGGTTTCTTAAAGATCCTATTAGGTATGTATGGTATACTTTTAAAAAAAATCCTAGGTTATGGGTCAGTTTGTCAGTTATAAAGCTATTAGTAGGTAGGTGCCTAGTTAACGTCACGTAAAGTTTAGCGTCAATTTATATTTACTTATGTAGGTATATTATTAAGATTTAAAGTAAAATTTCCATAAATATATGTTATTAAGGGTCGATTCCACTGTTGTGTTAAACGGAGATTAAAATGACATTGTTAATGTAAAAATGTCATTTTAAACTTTGTTTAACATAACGGTGGAATCGGTCCTAAGTTATATTTAAGGCTGCTCATATATTATACTTTAAAAATATTAATAGAAATTTTAAGACCATCAATAAAAACAAGCTAATTATTTGGCGCAATCTGTAGCTTTTTTGTTTTAATACGATCCTGCCTATCAATACCTTATTTTATTACAAAATCTTTAAATACGCCATAATCCGACCCTAACTAAGATCCCCGAATGGCGTCGCCAAGGTCAAATTTTCTTAGTATAATATTTGTATGCGATCAGCGGCAAGTGAGCCTGCCGATTGTTTCTTATGCCGTGCCCATGTGATCTGGTAACATCAAAAACATAGCGAAAGGGCCTGTCTTTGTCAATACTGTCAAATAGCGTTCATTTGGGTTTTTGGGTATATTTATATTATTTAAAAGTTATTGATTTTTTGCATTTTGTCAACACGCTTTTATTCAATATTTCCTCAAATAATAATAAACCAATCAATTCTTTTAAGAGCTAATTAGTGACTTCGTTCTTTTCTTTTATTTTTTTTTTTCTGTCGGTAAGTGTAAATTTATTTACTTTTATACAAGTTTATTGACAATATAATTTTCAGCTCAAAATGTTCACACCGGAACAAGATTCTTTTATATTAATGTCACATTTTAAAAGTGGATCTCGAAATGATGATGTAACTTTGTCATATTTAATTCAGAGTTGCATTGATCAATTTGAAAAACGTTTTCCAGCTGTACAAATAGAATATGATAGTTTTCGTCATCATAGACACATACTTGTTCAACGTTTTGAAACGAAAAATTTCATTTATAAAAGAAAGGGGTCTGGAAGGCCCACAGTAATAACCAAAGATGTTGTTCAAGATGTGCGAATTCGCGTGGAGCAAAGTTCCACTAAATCGGTGAAAAAATTAGCAGCTCAAGCAGGTAAGAACAGTGTTTGGGAGCTTGACTCTCTTATAATCTAATTTCATTGTTTTAGATGTATCTGTAGGAACTAGCCATAAGATTTTGAAAAAAATACATATATCAATGCATTCTTATAAGGTTTTAGTACTGCAACAATTGTTTCCTGGTGATTTTGTTAAACGTATGGAATACTGTCGATGGTTCAATGAGCAATTAAATGACAATAACTTATTGGATCGAACTTGTTTTACTGATGAAGCATGGTTTAACTTATCACGATATGTCAATAGTCAAAATTATCGAACATGGGCAACTGAAAATCCTTATTCATCTGTGGAGACAAGTCTACATTCCATAAAAGTTGGTATTTGGGTAGCACTTTCATGAAGAAGAATAATAGGGCCAATATTTTTCTATGACACAATTAGTGGCCAACGTTATCGAAATATTTTTCTTGAATTTGTTGAACAGCTACAAGATGATGAGCTACAATTGGGTTATTTTCAACAAGACTATTGACCTTATAGAAGAATATTTTATTGACCGAATTATTAGTAAAGGATTATGGCCTCCAAGATCTCCAGACTTCACACCTTCTGACTACTTTTTAATTGGTCATATAAAAAATAAAGTATTCAGAAATCGTTTGCATGATGTGAATGACATGTTTATTCAAAATAAGATTACTATTACTTATTCTAACTAATACTATTGTAATTAAAACAGTCAGCTGTAGTTAAGATAATATACCTGTTGCCACCAAGCTAAAATAAATAATTTTTAATTGTGTTCTTTATGCATAACATTTTTTAACCCTCTGTTCCCACACTTAATTTTTATCTAGAATTTGTCCCTCAAAATTTCAATTATTGGATGATAATAATAATAATTATTCTAAATTCAGCTCTTTTAATAAAAGTAGGAGCTGCCCTATTCTGCGACACGCACTGGGATACACGTTGCCCCATGCTTATTTATACACAACAATTGAACTCAAAACAATTTTTTGTACCTGTCAGATTAAAACAAGAAAACCGTCAATTCCGAAGTAGAAGCGGATGATTAAGACGCACCTATTAAAAATATTGCGCCAAGATATAGGCAACACGTAATAAGGGATCAAAATGGCAGAGTTTTCTATCTCGTTTTAAAAGGCACTCAGAAAGCTGCGCAGTGCGACCATTCTCCGTATAGTAAAAGAAAATCAAAGTATGTGCCTGCAGCACTAGCCCACATCTAGGGATTTTTACTATTATTTTCACCAATCGCTGTCATGACGTTTGATCACGTGGGTTTCGGGTATTGTTGAAGACCTGGTAGTTGACGATGCAAATTACCAGGGCCTTAACTAGACATAGGCTGACTAGGCTCTTTCTTAGGGGCGCAAAGTGCCGGGCGCCAAACTCGAAAAGAATAGCCCAACCTGTTATATGGCAGTGTTGCCAATCTTTTAGTGAGCTGAATGATTTGAATTCCTAGATGGGGCATCGTTGTCCAAAATAGATATTAGTACTTTAAAAATACATATTAACGATTTGTGCTTAAAATATTCCAACGATTTGGATGTGGTTGAATTTGTCCAAGAGGCAGAAAGCTTTACATTTCAAGCCAAAGAACTTTTTGATTTGTAAAAGCTCTTGATATTTGAAATATACCAAAAACTTAATTAAATTCGATTTACTTTCTGAATATCCAAACTTTTTAATTTCAAGGTCTAACCCTAGACAACAAACTTTTCTGGAACACACATAAGAAGGAAGTAGTAAATAAGGCCACAAAAGCCCTAATGGTATGCAGAAATATTGCATGTACACGATGGGGAGGTAACCCAAACATACTGCGATGGATGTATACTGCAATAGTAAGACCAATCATCACTTACGGGGCTATAGCCTCGAGTAACAGAATTAGCTTAGCTACCACGAGAGCTAATATCTCAAAAGTACAAAGACTAGCCTATTTGCATTACTGGTGCAATGAGAACCTGTCCTACGGCCGCAATGGAGGTGATCTTAAACCTCACCCCTCTATATTTGATGACAGAGAATGTGGCAAAAAGAACACGATATAGAATGATCAGGAACAGAGCAATCAGACGAAAGTCTACTTGCTTCAGGACTAAAGATACCTGGGACATGTCCCAGGATGAAACGCTAAAGAAGTACAGTTTTGTGAAAAACTTCAAAACCACAGAGCTGGGCTGCAAGAAAGAATGGAGCCAGGAATCCATCGCGCTTGCAACCGAAAGACGTGCTATTCAGTGATACACGGACGGTTCCAAAACTATAGAAGGAACTGGAATAGGAGTATATGGGCCGAGAACCAAACACTCCGAAAACTTGGGAAAACACCCAAGCATCTTCCAGGCGTAAATACATGCCATCGAGAAGTGTATCCAGATTAACATCAAGAAAAACTATCATATACAAGAGATTATCATAATGTCCGATAGTCAAGCAGCCATCAAAGCGCCGAGTTCTTACGTAATCAGCTCAAAAATGGTCTGGAGATGCCTAGAACAATTGAATGAGGTGGGCGAGAAAAATAGAGTTACTCTCACTTGGGTCGCAGGACATAACGAGGTACAGGGTACCGAGATTGGAGATAGTCTTGCAAGGAAAGGGACTCAAACAGCCTTTGTAGGACCTGAGCCGTTCTGCGGTATCAGCAGTACCATAATATTAGGAGAGAATAAAAAAGAACTGGGCAGTAGAAGAACCGGTAATTGGAACAATCTCTTGGGGTTGAGACAAGCCAAGATACTTCGGGGTGAATATAACCAGAAAATATCGAAAGCCTGCATCTGCCTGAGCAAGAACAGGCTTCGTATTGTAACAAGGATCCTTACCGGGCATTGAGACATTTCCTTAGTACATTGGCGACAGAAGGGGACACAATAGATCTTTTAGGTCGCAGTGTAGTAACACCCCATTCCCAACATAACATAAAATTTCAATGCAAATATTTTTAACCTTACCCGTTACAAGCGCAACTTGTGAACGTTCTTTTTTCAGATTAAAGCGTGTTAAAATTTATTTAAGATCAACAATGTCACAGGAAAAATTAAGCCACGTAGCCCTAATTGCTATAGAAAGAACAGTAGCCGAGTCGATCTCTTTTGATACCTACCTGTCAAATTTTGCCTTACAGAAAGCCCGAAAAGTTCATTTTCAATTAAGTTTTTATATTTTTATTATTCTTAAGTAGTTTAGTTTAGTTTAGTTACCTATTGTTTTAGTATACCTATTTGTTTTTGTAATAGTGTTTTTAACTTTCTTTATTATTTAGACTTTACAAGTCATATAGGTTAAGTTTTTATTGTTAACATTCAAAAATTAAATAGCTTACTATATAATTTTATACTGTTTTATTTTTAACTAAAAAAAAAAAAACTATTAGGGGCGCTGAAATTCGAGCTGCCTTTAGTAAATTTTTGTCTTGTTACGCCCCTGCAAATTAGTACTCCATATTACTTGAAACTTTACCAACTATATTGCAGCGTGTATTTTTGTCGGTTTCAGGAGAAAGAATGGTGCTGTCGGCGAGGTAGTAGGGTTTCATGACATAAAAAAATCAGCTTAGAAAACATATCGAATTTTTTATGCTCGATTCGTAAAATCAAGTAGCATATAGGAAGCGCCCCAGCATGGGAAGCACCTCATCGAAATTCAAGAAATATCTACAAAATGGCGACGAGTTTGCGGCCATGCAAATCTACCAGAGTTCCCCGGAACTCAGAAAAAATCTGGATCCGAATATGAGCTACGGGGAAAGTCACAACCACAATACGGCTTTGCATTATGCTGCTAAACATGGTAAGAAAATAGAAAAATACATATAAGATTAAAATTTTAAAAGAAAAAATTTACAAATAAATATTTGCAAATATTTACAAATATTTACAAATAAATATTTACAAATATTTACAAATATTTACAAATATTTACAAATATTTACAAATATTTACAAATATTTACAAATATTTACAAATATTTACAAATATTTACAAATATTTACAAATATTTACAAATATTTACAAATATTTACAAATATTTACAAATATTTACAAATATACAAATATTTACAAATATTTACAAATATTTACAAATATTTACAAATATTTACAAATATTTACAAATATTTACAAATATTTACAAATATTTACAAATATTTACAAATATTTACAAATATTTACAAATATTTACAAATATTTACAAATATTTACAAATATTTACAAATATTTACAAATATTTACAAATATTTACAAATATTTACAAATATTTACAAATATTTACAAATATTTACAAATATTTACAAATATTTACAAATATTATACAAATATTTACAAATATTTACAAAATATTTACAAATATTTACAAATATTTACAAATATTTACAAATATTTACAAATATTTACAAATATTTACAAATATTTACAAATAATTACAAATATTTACAAATATTTACAAATATTTACAAATATTTACAAATATTTACAAATATTTACAAATATTTACAAATATTTACAAATATTTACAAATATTTACAAATATTTACAAATATTTACAAATATTTACAAATATTTACAAATATTTACAAATATTTACAAATATTTACAAATATTTACAAATATTTACAAATATTTACAAATATTTACAAATATTTACAAATATTTACAAATATTTACAAATATTTACAAATATTTACAAATATTTACAAATATTTACAAATATTTACAAATATTTACAAATATTTACAAATATTTACAAATATTTACAAATATTTACAAATATTTACAAATATTTACAAATATTTACAAATATTTACAAATATTTACAAATATTTACAAATATTTACAAATATTTACAAATATTTACAAATATTTACAAATATTTACAAATATTTACAAATATTTACAAATATTTACAAATATTTACAAATATTTACAAATATTTACAAATATTTACAAATATTTACAAATATTTACAAATATTTACAAATATTTACAAATATTTACAAATATTTACAAATATTTACAAATATTTACAAATATTTACAAATATTTACACATATTTACAAATATTTACAAATATTTACAAATATTTACAAATATTTACAAATATTTACAAATATTTACAAATATTACAAATATTTACAAATATTTACAAATATTTACAAATATTTACAAATATTTACAAATATTTACAAATATTTACAAATATTTACAAATAATTACAAAACTTTACAAAAATTTACAAAAATATAAATTTAAAAAAAATTACTAAAAATTACAAAACATCACTCTATTTTTGTCCTGTCCTTATCGTAGCGTTATTGTTTTAGGAATGAAACATTTACTTCGCACCTTTCTTAACGATTTGGGGGGGAACCCGAACAAAAAAAACGCCCACAACGAGACTGTGTTGCACGCGGCGTGCCAACTTAACCAAACGAAAAGTTTCAGTGCCCAAGAGAGACGAGCGGCCTGCGTCCATCTTCTTCTCTATTGGAAGGGGGTGGCCTTGAACAATGGCACTAGAGAAAAGGTCGACCTGACTGCCCAAGACAAGGTGAGAAATAACGAGACATAAAATTTTGCAAATTATCGAAATTTTAAAAACTAAATAAGTTTTTCTAAATAATACTAATTGGTTCTGATGCAATACTTTAATTTTATTAAAGAATTATTAAAAAAACAATAAAGAATTTACAAATAATTTACAAAGAATTTACAAAGAATTTACAAAGAATTTACAAAGAATTTACAAAGAATTTACAAAGAATTTACAAAGAATTTACAAAGAATTTACAAAGAATTTACAAAGAATTTACAAAGAATTTACAAAGAATTTACAAAGAATTTACAAAGAATTTACAAAGAATTTACAAAGAATTTACAAAGAATTTACAAAGAATTTACAAAGAATTTACAAAGAATTTACAAAGAATTTACAAAGAATTTACAAAGAATTTACAAAGAATTTACAAAGAATTTACAAAGAATTTACAAAGAATTTACAAAGAATTTACAAAGAATTTACAAAGAATTTACAAAGAATTTACAAAGAATTTACAAAGAATTTACAAAGAATTTACAAAGAATTTACAAAGAATTTACAAAGAATTTACAAAGAATTTACAAAGAATTTACAAAGAATTTACAAAGAATTTACAAAGAATTTACAAAGAATTTACAAAGAATTTACAAAGAATTTACAAAGAATTTACAAAGAATTTACAAAGAATTTACAAAGAATTTACAAAGAATTTACAAAGAATTTACAAAGAATTTACAAAGAATTTACAAAGAATTTACAAAGAATTTACAAAGAATTTACAAAGAATTTACAAAGAATTTACAAAGAATTTACAAAGAATTTACAAAGAATTTAACAAAAAAATTAACAAAGAATTTACAAAGAATTTACAAAGAATTTACAAAGAATTTACAAAGAATTTACAAAGAATTTACAAAGAATTTACAAAGAATTTACAAAAGAATTTACAAAGAATTTACAAAGAATTTACAAAGAATTTACAAAGAATTTACAAAGAATTTACAAAGAATTTACAAAGAATTTACAAAGAATTTACAAAGAATTTACAAAGAATTTACAAAGAATTTACAAAGAATTTACAAAGAATTTACAAAGAATTTACAAAGAATTTACAAAGAATTTACAAAGAATTTACAAAGAATTTACAAAGAATTTACAAAGAATTTATAAATTAATGATTTATAACGCAAATTGTGTAATAAAAGAGAAAAAAAAAAAGTAAATTAAATGCAATATCTTTAACTGGTCCAGCCAGAAACATTATTTAAACAAAATATCGAAAAAATTTAATTAAAAATAATTAAATTTAATTAACTTTTGTATTTTAAAAGAGCTTTTGATGATACAGTTTTGCCGATATATAAAAAGCAATTAATCAACTTTGTTGCGAAAATGATGAATGCAACATTGAATAATGGTACTCGTAAAAATGCATTTCAAAAATATGTGTTCGCTGTGCAATAAGAAATTAATGGTCCGTCATAGCAGATTATGTTTTATATATAATGAAAATACAGGATGTATCAAAAAATAGGTCAAAAATCATTCTAGATTTTTTTTATTAATAAATATTTTTTAATGATTTATTTTAATTCTCTGTTGATATTTGATTATCTGTTAAAGTTTGAGTCTTTGTTAAATTAAATCAACTAAGAATCATTTCATTTATTCGGTTCGTTAAAAATACAGGATTTTGTAAAGACGTCAGTTAAATAGATACATAATATCTTTTAAAAAATTTATATTGATATTACAATATGGATTTACAATATTGACAGATTAAAAAATACAGTAATGAGACAGCACGGATGTTATGCTGCCAAAAGGGCTGCTTCAAATAATAAAACTAAATAAATTAACAAACGTATTTGACACCTTACCTTTTTTGGAATATTGGAATCGTAGGCGACCGGCACACACATAGCAAAGGCACAAATTAAGCGGTAGCAAGCAAACTGATTACTTTGTTTACGGTACATCGAGCTCTCTTGGTTCTTCGAAAAGCATGAACCGTTTAGGTGCGGCAAAGTGTCAAAAATAGATAACGCGAGTAATTAAAAGTAAGACATTAATAAAGAAAATTAAATCCAATCTCGAAAAATTAAAATGACATCAAGATAACACAATAAAATAACACATTCAAATAACATATTACATCAATAAGTTTGATGTCGTTTTCACAAATTTCCATGTCCTAAAAGTGGAGAAATATATTTTATTGTGAATTATACATTATAATCTATTAAAATATTAATTATTGTTATTTTTTTAGGAAGGCAATACAGCTCTACACTGGGCTGCTCAGACAGGTTTAAAGCGATGCGTGGAACTTCTCTTGGCGCACGGATCTCCATTTTTCGTAGAAAATAGCGACAAAATGACTCCGTGTGATCTGGCAATGCGAGGATCACATCACGATATAGCTAGATTGTTGGAGAGTCGGATGGTTTTTGTAAGTATTCTAAGAAATATTATAATATTGATATGAAGGCGGGTTTTCTGTACGCCCCTGGGGCCCAATTCCTGAAACTATGCGTTGAACGCCGCATTCGACTAGCGACGCATGGTCGCCACCGCATGCGACGCAAAATCTGTATTCTTGACTACCCTTCGTTAGGATAGTTTTGTGTCGCATGATGTAACGAAGAGTCTTTAATTATTGCAGTAGTTCAATCGTTTTAAACCAATAAAATTTCAGAACGTCATAACAAAACTGCATTATCGACTGAAAAATGTCAAAAAAAAAATTCTTTTGCGAGTGTCATTGTGTAATCTCTTTTATTATTAAACTAAATTCTTTGAAAAATTTGAGTAGTGTTTTGATAATGGAGATTGAAAATGAAAAGAAAAGCTTCAAAATTAGCGAGCAACAGAGAACAGCTTTAATAAATTTTATGAAAGATCACCCGAATTTAGTTAGTGGCAAATTTACAAATCATTTCACTGCTACAACAGCTAAAAATTTATGGAAAGAATGTGAAACCACACTAAATAGCATAATAGGGGGGAAAAAAGATTGGAAGCAGTGGAGGAAAGTAAGTATTTTTATATTTTTATCTATAATTTAACGATATATTGATTTTATTAACATTGTAGTGCTGGCATGATATCAAATCAAAAACAAAGTCTAAACATGCCAGATTAAGAACTCACCAAGGTGGAACTGGTGGCGGTCCCGCTACACCAGAAATATTATCTAATTGGGAAGAGAATATAATAGATATAATGTGCCCAACTGCTAGTACAGGGCACCCAGGAACTTTAGAGTCATCCATTGTTTTTGTAAGTATTTTATACAAATCACTAGTAAGAAGGTGATTAAGAGGATTATTATTTTTAATATTATTTATTATTGTTGTTAAGATAGAAAATACATGTTTCTTAAATTGTGATTTTTTATTTTCATGTAGGATCTTCCTCTTTTACAACATAATACTCCTAAGATATTAGAAAACAGTAATGCTCAAATGCAGGAAGTTTCTCAATATGAACTAGAAATTGAAACGAATATAACTAATCCTGTACAGATAGAGAATAGAACACTAAACAATATAAAAGGTAATATTGTAGAAAATACACTCTTAAGCTATTATTTATTTCAACAGTAATATTGAGCAATTAAAAGGCAACTAAAATTCGTCAATTTTAGTATCTTCTTGATTTAGATTAGTTTATAAATTTGTATAATTTTTTTTAGAAAAAAAAGTTACTCGGAAACAGCAACTTTCTCAATCAGTGGAAGCCACGAAAAATTTAACAGTCACGTCCAAAGAAAGAAACGAAATATTTAAAGAGTATTCACAAGAAAAATTAAATATTTTAAAGGAGACCAATAATTTAAGAAGAAGGAAATTGGAGGCTTTAGAAGAGCAAACTTCTTTAAAGAAAAAAAAACTGGAGGCAACAAAAGAGCAGAACAAAATACTGCAAAATATAGCAACTTTGCTAAAAAATATTCTCGAAAAATAATAATGCATATATTAATAGTTGTGTGTTAAATTTTTGTTTATTTTTTAGTTTTAAAATTATTTTGTTTTTTATTTATTAGGTTTAATTTAGTTATATTGTTGTTAGTTGTTCCTGTAATTACATTAAAAGCAAAATACAATACATAGTAATATTAATTTATTTAAACAAAGTAGTTTTCAATTATTTTAATTATTCATACGCCTTCCAATTTTAATCTCTAAAATGTCCATTTATCACCAATGTTTGTTTCCTTCTTCCTGCTTCCAGATCTGGATTAATTCTTCTTTGGTTTCTAATACGTTGTCCTGGCTGTTCGTCAATAAAATTGTCGATACCAAAATCCACATTTTCCAGTTCCTCATCTAAATCTGGTTCTGGAATATTATGATTTATACACATTGTGTAACACCACACATGCATTTATTATAAGTGATGCTTTGTCCGGGGTATAGTGCAATACCCTGTGCTTCAGTAAACATCTAAATCTCATTTTGAGTACACCATTACATCTTTCAATGATGCTTCTCGTTGATTTGTGGCAAGCATTATACCTGTATTCATTTGTGTTGGGAGGAGGTTCAACCTCTGTAGGGGTTAGAAGCCAAGCCCTGAGGTAATAACCTGAATCTCCTAAAAATAAATATAAAATTAATTAGATTATGAAGACATATCTAGAATTACCTAGAATTTTGAATTCTTCCTCATTCATGACGAAAACGAAAGACGAAAGAATGGAAGATGGCTGAAGAACATTCATGTCAAATATCACTTTGACCTACAGTGATTAAGAACTTAAATCTAAAAAGACTATTCAGTAGCTAATTATTATTATCATCCTGATTTACTGATCAAAATCTTTTTGATTGTAGTATAGAAATAGTAATCGGCTAAAAATGTTTCTAAAGTAGGCCATGACCGACAAAGACAGAGATACGAGTCATGACCGTGATAACTACGCATGGTTCTGAATTAAGACCAAGCGTGAATTTCTCCAAGATCTACTTTAGAAACATGTTCTGTGGTTCACTCCATACTGTACCTAATAAATGGTAACCATTATACCCCATTTGATGTAACCTTTCCATAGCTACCTTAATGTTGGAATCACTTAAAATATGATTATCATGTGTGCTTCCTGGATATCTTGAGTTGACGCTCAAAATTCTCAATTTGGAATCACATACCTAAAATTAACATTGTAATGCATTTGAAGACGATTTTTTAAAATAAGTAAATTACCAATTGAACATTAATTGAATGATAACGTTTTCTGTTAATATACATGTGTTCAGGATAAACGGGATCATTTGTTTTTGGTGGAACTATTGCCACATGTGTGCAGTCTATGGCTCCAATAACACCAGGAAACCCATACATATTGAAAAAACTAGAATATAAAAATCAAGTCAAATCTGAAAATTTAAAATACGCTAATTTTAACTTACCCATTACGAAGGTTTACCAAGTTCTCCTCATTTACTGAAAATTTAACCCAATGGTTAAAAATTTCTGGCCTATTTAGGATATTTGCTACTTCCTCTACAGCCCTGCTAACCGAAGATTGGCTAATGGATAAAAAAATATTTGAGCCAACATCTAATTGATAGCTTCCCGAGGCAAAGAACCTAAAAAATACTTTTAATTTTTAAGTATAAATGTTGACTATATTCAATACAATAAACAAGAATACAAATTAACTTAATACTTAAACCACCAAATTACATTTGGATTGGTATATTTCTGTTTCCAGTTTATTGTTATTAATAGATAAAATTATAGGAAAATAAAAATGAAAATAGTTGTATTTATAATTATTATGGGTTTAATTACTAACCTTTAGTTGTGGACTCAGAGCTGAATTTCTTCGTGGTTGCATCATGTAGGGAGTCACTAATATAATTATATTTTCAACTAACTCCTTAGTTAGTCGAAATATTCTTCTAAACTGCCTATCTGGTAAAAGAAATGGATCCTGTCGCCTGTTGTAATTGAGAGGTGGCAGTTCTGCATCTAATTGTGCCTCTTCAATATTATGTATTCCCTGAATAAGGGCAATTTCCTCTATATCGTCCATTTTATAAGAAGTTTCCAATAGTAAATACAATAACTAAATAAAATTAACACTAACGACTTATAAACAGCAAAACCGTAAAATAATTATGTAATAATAATAATCATTAATAATAATAACAATAATAATAAGATAATTATAAAAAACGAATTAAAATATAAACTAGGAAAATATAAACAATGATCTCTTATATTACTAAGTGACAGTGACAAGTAATATGCATGGATACCCATGGTTACCGCATGCGAGATAGGGTTATCGCATGGTCAAGACCGCTCGTTGCAAATTGTTCGCCAAGCACCGCATGCGGGGATAACTCGCATACGCCTAGGCTTTCAAGAATACCATTTATCTACTCGCATACGTCACCTGATGCGAGACAAATACGAACGCCGTCAGGAATTAGGCCCCTGATCATTTTCAACTTGGGAAAGGTACAAATCCGTCTGTTGATTTTAAAATTTGTTCTGTTAAACAGCATAGAAACGTATTTGGTAAAAGTGATTATGTTCATCAAAATGGTCATCATGAATATTGAATTATATCCTCTTTCACTAAAAGGCTGGTGAAAGTATTAGGGCACAAGTAACCAACAACTGTTGCCATTAGAAAACCATTTAAGTTGGATTTTGTCAGAATAACATAAATAACTTGGATTTATGTTACGTTCAAGTCGTTGTATACAATTAAGAGCAGCGTGGTTCATGAAAGGCGGAGAGTTCCACTGAGAGTGGGAAAAGGGGATCTAAAAGAATACATTTCAGATTCATCGAATTTAAGCAGCCAGAGTAGATACTAAATTATCTTTTAAATCTCATTTTAGAAACTTCTTATCAAATTGAACTATCCCCTAAAGAAAAAGTTTTGATTGGAAGCATCACAAAACTTATTTCAAGATAATATCAACACTCTGGTACTGGAAGGCACATGGATTTGTAGCCTATTTTCCCTTATTCTTTTTTGTCTGCTGTTCTAAGCCAATCATTTATCCCCATATCGTTTAGGTCCCTTTCCATCTTCTATAACTATTTAGTCCTTGGTCGTCCCCTTTTTCTCCTCCCAGTCATTTCTCCTAATAATACTTGCTTTGTTGGTCTTTCATTTACTTATCTTGCTACGTGTTCTAACCACCTCATTGATAACCTGGCTACATTCGTTATAGAGATATTTCCATATAATTCGTTTATTTGAACATTTGTTCTTTTTTGCAAAACTTATCTACTTTCTTTCCGCGATATATCTTTCTTTTCGCTCTAATATTTCCAGTTTCTTTTTTAAATTTCCGTACGTGACTACTGACCTTACTATCATTTGATGATGATGATGATGATGATGATGATGATGATGATGATGCAGTCCTCCTATACATTTTATCCCTTAAGCTATTCGTTTTTCTTATTTCTCTGCTTCTTTGCCATTACCGGCTATTGTGTACCCTATATAATTAAATTTAGGAGTCTAAATTTAGGATGTCACAATATTGCTTAAGTAAAAATGTATTTATATTCAAAACCTTTTAACAACACTTTATGCAGAAACATTGCAGGTAAACGATGTAACACAAACATACTGCGATGGATGTATACTGCAATAGTGAGACCAATCATCACTTACGGGGCTATATCCTGGAGTAACAGAACTAGTTTAGCTACTACGAGAGCTAATATCTTAAAAGTACAAAGACTAGCCTGTGTTTGCATTACTGGTGCAATGATAACCTGTCCTACGGCCGCAATGGAGGTGATCTTAAACCTCACTCCTCTACATTTGATGATGTAGCAGAAAGGATACGATATAGAATGATCAGGAACGGAGTAATCAGACGAAAGTCTACTTGCTTCAGGATTAAAGACACCTAAGACATGTCCCAAGATGAAATGCTAAAGAAGTACAGTTTTGTGAAAAACTTCAAAATCACAGAGCTGGGCTGCAAGAAAGAATGGAGTCAAGATTCCATGGCGCTTGCAACCGAAATACGTGATATTCAGTGGTATACGGACGGTTCCAAAACCATAGAAGGAACTGAAATGGGAGTGTATGGGCCGAGAACCAAGCACTTTGAAAGCTTGAGAAAATACCCAAGCATCTTCCAGGCGGAAATTCACGCCGTCGAGAAGTGTGTCCAGTTTAACATCGAGAGTAACTATCATAGACAAGAGATTAACATCATGTCCGATAGTTAAGCAGCCATCAAAGTGCTGAGCTCTTACGTAATCAGCTCAAAAATGGTCTGGAGATGCCTAGAACAATTGAATGAGCTAGATGAGAAAAATAGAGTTACTTTCACTTGGGTCCCTTGACATAACAAAGTACAGAGTACCGAGATTGCAGATAGTCTTGCAATGAAAGGGGCTCAAACACCCTTTGTAGGACCTAAACCGTTCTGCGGTATCAGCAGTAACATAATATTAGGAGAGATTAAAAAAGAATTGGGCAGTAGAAGAACTGATAATTGGAACAATCTCTTGGGGCTGAGACAGGCGAAGATACTTCTGGGTGAATATAACCAGAAAAGGTCGGAATCCTGCATCTGCCTGAGCAAGAATAGGCTACGTATTGTAACAGGGATCCTTACCGGGCATTGCCGATTAAAAGGACACCTAAATAAACTGAGAGTAGTAGAGGATAGTAAGTACAGATTCTGTGAGGAGGAGGACGAAACCTCCATTCATATCCTAACGGAATGTGTAGCACTCCAGAATCCAAGGACACTACATCTAGTAGGATATCAAATAGAAGAGGGAGATTTACCTAACTTGAAGCCACTTCAAATCCTACACTTCCTTGAGAAAATAGGATTGGAAGGGTCAGTAGAAGAACTGATAATTGGAACAATCTCTTGGGGCTGAGACAGGCGAAGATACTTCTGGGTGAATATAACCAGAAAAGGTCGGAATCCTGCATCTGCCTAAGAAATAAAGAACAAGAATAGGCTACGTATTGTAACAGGGATCTCGAAACCTTTCTTTTTTTCTTTTTCATATTTCCGGGCATTGCCGATTAAAAGGACACCTAAATAAACTGAGAGGGGCTCAAACACCCTTTGTAGTAGAGGATAGTAAGTACAGATTCTGTGAGGAGGAGGACGAAACCTCCATTCATATCCTAACGGAATGTGTAGCACTCCAGAATCCAAGGACACTACATCTAGTAGGATATCAAATAGAAGAGGGAGATTTACCTAACTTGAAGCCACTTCAAATCCTACACTTCCTTGAGAAAATAGGATTGGAAGGGTCGTTATAGGCATTAAGACATTTCATTAGAGCATTGACAACAGAAGGAGGCACAATAGATCTTTTGAGTCGCAGTGTATTATCGCCCCATTTCCTACATAACATAACAACACTTTATGAAAAACCTTCGCTACTTCTGGGGGAAGTACTGGTAGAAAAGAAAATATGCACATTACTGCAGCTCTTCTATTGCCCCATTGTTTTCTTAAATCAATACTGGAATACTTGTTAATTTCATAAAAATATTTTCAAGATTTTAAAAATCAAACGAATTTCATAGATTCCATTATTTTCATATTAGTTTTTCCAATTTCGAGACATTCACTATTTTTTAAAAATCTATGAATTTTATTTGAATTTCTGATCCAAAAATATGGCGATTGTTCAAAATTAAACAAATTCAATCATTTTAAGAACATTTCTGGATAAAAAAAAATGTTATTCCATATAATCCTTTAATATAATTTCCAAGGAAAAATTTAAAAAATGTATATATTTTAAACAATGCTAAACACATTTCCAACTTATCATTAATCAAAACTTTGTTATTTTAAGGCCGACTCTTCAGACGTAATGAACGAGGATGAAATAATGAGCGAACAAGAAGTGTACAGCGGTCTCAGGAGCCAAGACCTGCAGGAAGCCAAGGACCAATTACTAGTAGACACTTCAGACATGCTGAAAATACCACTTTTCACTGCTGAAGCGCTTCTCAGAAATAACGGTGAGTGAATTATAAGAAAGAACCAGGTTATAAAGAAAAGGGATTCGGTGAAATTTCCTGAATTGTTGACATATTAGAGTTAACGACTTCCTGGATGATAGTGACTTAATCCTACGACTAGTTTTTTAAAAAAATAGAAAATTTGCAAGTTCAACAGCCTGTGTATCAAAAACTAGTCATAGGATTGAGTTCTGCGCACGAACACTATTAATTAGAAAATTGACAATTACAACATATCAAAAAACTAATAAAATTTTTCCATAAGCCCTCCCTGGTCCTCTATTAAATATTTTTCTTTTTTTTTCGGAAACCAACAATATTTTATCTAAGCATGTTTAATCGTCTTATTTTTAATCAGAAAATCTTGTTGTTCTGTGTTCCATTCTTAATTTTTGTTTATTCAGAATGGTCGAGGGAACTTCTTTTGGAAGGATGGATGAAGGACCCAGTAGAATGCTGCCAGTTGGCAGGAGTGCAGGCTCCTACATCTGTACTAAAAACTGGCAGTTCCATTGAATCAAGTACTTCTACAGAGTCTAACACGCTTGAGGATACAGAATTTTTGGTAAGTATTATCATGGAGCATCCTTAATATTTTATTGAAAGAGTATTATTCATTACATTTGCATCATACTGTATCACACAATAATGTGCTCCTCTTTATGACCCACCCTATACATATTTTAGTATCTTTCACTAAACCCCTCCTATTCATTGTACTAAATGTTGGAAAACAAATAACACTTCACTTTAATATTCCAAAACTGAAAACTAAAAATTTGTTTTCTTGATATTATTTGATGAAAATCTATATTATTAAAATAAGAAAACGAAACATAGTAGATTTTCAAACACTTTTATTTAAAAAATAAAAAATTACACTATTGTTTCGAAGTACAACTACATTTGAAGAAGAAGTGTACTTTTTAATTTAATTTTTTTTAAATAAAAGTATTTGTGAAAATGTACCATGTCTGGTTTTTCTTATTTTATTAAAAATTTGTTGTTATTATTTCAGTGTGAAATCTGTATGTTCACAATCTCGAACTGGGATCAGCCGGTGAAGATGTCGTGCAAACATACTTTCTGCAAGAGCTGTTGGAAAAGTTATTTGACCACCAAAATCCAAGATGGAGACGCGCATCACATTTTGTGTCCAGCTTTTCAGTGCGATATTCTGGTACCTGTGGAGCTCATTGAGAGGATAGTTACTCCAGAAATGGCCAGAAGGTACTTGCAGTTTGACATAAAGGTAAGAATGATTTTGCTTATTTATGTAAATTTCTGGACATATGGCATGTTGGATTTAAAATAATTAATGTATCATACAAAGGTTCTTAAATGTCACACAACCCCAGCACCTCGGTTATTATGGATGATCTGAGGTGGGTCAGAATAAACCAATGACATATATAGTTTAAATAGACTGCTTATCCATACGTAAATAAAACGATGAAAAGTGGGTCCAACTGGGAGATGGTTTCTCTTTGTCTAGTGCATGCAATGTTTGTGTTTTGTCTCAATTTTGAGTGCTCACTGGTAAACAAACCTTTCACAGGACCGGTTTTAAAGAAAGTTTAGTCTAGTTGAGATTTTATTCTCATTGTCATTACTCAGTCGGACATTTTGTTGAATTGTTTATTTTATTTAGTTTTAATTATACTTATGTTCTGTTTTAAGTTTTTTAATTATTTGAGTATAAAAACTTGTTTTGTTTTTAAATTTAAATGGTGAATTGCTCTATAAAGGTTTGTAAGACCAGCTACAGAAATATAAAAAGTAACATTTCATTTTTCACGCAAGTATCAATACAAGTAGGTACAAGGTAAATACGTTTATAATAATTTTACGAATTATAATTAATTATAATAATAATATTAATAATAATAAAGTATTTATTGTAAATACAATTACATAAATATTATATTCAAAGGCCCGAGTTAGAGCTATCTGGGCTTTACAAATACATTTTAAAAGTTAGTTAGATACAGAGAAGTATCGTATAATAAAAACTCAATATAAATAGAAGAAAAACGGACATAAGTACCAATACAGAGAGACAAACACTTTTATTCTTTGATAGGTTCTTTCCATGTGAATTCTAGCTCTGGCAATTTTGGCATTAAGTAAAGCCTCTTGATGGCTGAACTGATTTTTTTTATTGAGGAAAGGAGGCTGTATAATTTGTATACCTTCAGCTTCTGTTATGTTTCCAATAAGAAAACCTTTGTTAAACATTTTACTATCGAGAAATGATTCACACACTTCAAGTATTGAACTTTGTTAAAAAATTTCTATTTCTGAAGTTTACCACCATATGCTTCACTTTTGTAAGTAATGAGACCAGTAGGTGACACTCCAGTCAATATTTTAATAGTATGCCTCTTTTTGTAGTCGAGAGTAATTTTTTAGCCTACAACAAAGACATTTGGCTTGCTGTATTGGGATTTCGGTACAATCAAGTAGTAGTACTCTTACTTACATAGAGGCACATTATTTAATATTTCTAAGAACTTCTACCAGTTTTATTAAAAACTGTTAAAAAATTTAACGATAAAAAGAATAAAATTCCTACTTTGATGAAATGTGTTTTAAACTCATTTGGGCCAGACCGATTCTGCCTGGTGAGCACTCGGCAAGCCAAGCAATATGACCCGCTTTTCGTCGTCTTGTTTATATATGGATGAGCAGTCTATTAATCTATATATGTCATTGGAATAAACAGTGTTAATTTTAGTTTAGTAAATAAAGCCTGAATTATTAAAAGAATAAAAATGTAGACGCCATTGAAGGTAAAACTTGAATACACTCTGTTACCAAACTTAGGCTACTGTCCTCCAATAAAGATGTTGTAACAAATCAATATCATTCAACTTCTAAACCTTATTTAGAGTCAAAGTCTGGGTCTAATATTGTTGAGAAATTAAAACTTAGGAGACTTGTGAACAAATTTTCTTATGGTGAGCCTTTAGGCATTCCAAACACAATGGCCCAAGCAGCAAGGTGCCGTCATTATGACGTGATTTTTTAGGTTTACTCGTCAGAAACGTCACTATCCCAATTAATGACGTTACTTTGACGTCGTTTTTGCAACGTTGATTAGACGTCAATGCAGACGTAATTTTTTAGTATTAATTTATCCGAAATACTCAGTAACGTGTATTTGACGTTGCATTGATGACATAGAATAGACGTCACTTAGAATTCGTCATAATTACGTTATTTTTTCGTATATTTCTGACAATGTCATATTGTCAATTGTCATTGTTGTTTCCTGTTTCCTCCATTCCTGGGATCTTTATTATCAAATACACATTTGTCGGATAGAGTCCACACAAAGGCGTTTCCTTAAATACTTAAGTTTTTAGGCAGACCACCGATTGGTATTACTCAAAATGCTTTACTGATTAGACACAGATTGACAAGTATCGACGTAAGACGGAAGTACTTCTCCATAATTACCCTCTACAAAGTTAATTTGAAAATAAATTGTAAAGCTCTTTTATATATACTTAATTTTAGAATCCCCCGCACAACTTCTTGAAACACCGAATCATTTTACATAGCAACTCCTCGGACTTTATAAAACATAATTAAAAGAGCATACATTGCTTATGAACAATGCCGCCGTACTGTGGGACACACCTGGGGTTTCTCCCCCAGAGTCGTCACATGGACACGGCTATCATAAGACCTATGCTAACATACGGTACAATTGTCTGGGTACCGAAAACCCAAAAATTAACAGCTGGTTAAATTCTACAATTTCACCAGTAAAAACATCAACAAATTAATATTTTACACCTACTAAATAAATAAACAATTCTCAAATAGTTCGACTGCTTTTTACCCTAATATAATGTGAAGTCATAAAACTATAAATAGCATTTTTCTCAGAATACCGAACGTCGAACACCTGTGTTTTTAAGTGCACAGCGGTGCATTGGAACAAAATGAGTGTCCGGCGCATAGTGAACGAAGCACAAATGACGTATTTCATTATGTCATGATGTTTTCATTGGTTGAAACCGAATAGGTGCGTGAACTATGCCCCGGACACTCAGTTCGTCCCAACAGTATATATTAAGGTGCACTCGACGCGAGCAGTTCAGTTGTATGTTTGCCATCATTCAGTAGTTGTCTTATTGCCACAAACGCTCACAGTTGTCTTTGCCAGGTGCTTCTGCCGACGGCACGTTACTTTCGACATTTTTACAAGCATTTAATGCATTTTATTTTCTGGTGAAAGTTATATCTTCTACAATTATTATGGCATAAGAAATTCTACAAACAAATGTTTTCAAGTTGGTAACTAAAAAATCAACTGTATTAGTTAATAAAATTGTGATGAACTAAAATTGTAAATATTTAAAACTGTTTAGTGAAGATAAGAAAATTATTATATCTAAATGGAATCAACCACTATGTATTTACTTCAGTGAAAATAGTGAATTAAAAACACTTCTTTTTCTACTACCTATGACTCGTTAATTAATTCTACAAAAGAACCCAATTCTTCTAACACCAGCGACATATGCTACAGAACATTTTTACCAAAGAAATATTCGAAAGTAACACCGGTATTTTTTCAACAGCTATGCGTAAACTAAAACAAATTCGAAGAACAGCATGTCTCAACATAACAGGAGCCATGAAAACAACACCAACCAGAGCGATGGAAGTCATTCTTAGTCTCGCTCCCCTTGATATTTACATCAAGGAGGTTACTCTGACGACAATGACACGTCTCCGCACGGTTGGAATAGAACCTGATGTAGGATCTGGTGAGGCAAGACGTCACTTTTGGCAGGAAGCGCTCG
Organism: Psylliodes chrysocephalus; assembly: GCA_927349885.1. Classification (NCBI taxonomy): domain Eukaryota; kingdom Metazoa; phylum Arthropoda; class Insecta; order Coleoptera; family Chrysomelidae; genus Psylliodes; species Psylliodes chrysocephalus. The sequence continues at coordinate 80,644,573 of OV651817.1, read as the reverse complement.
ATACGCTCCCACTGTTTCAAGCGAACATGGACTCCATCTCACCGAGATATATCTTTCATAAGCCATATAAAGTTATAATAGAACAAATAGAAGAGCCAGAAGTGGCAGGTACGATTCATATCTACACCGACGGTTCTAAAACAAAACAAGGCTCAGGATGCGGAATATACTCCATATTCTTAAACCTAAACATAAAATGGGCTGTGAGCAATAGTGCCAGTGTAGTTCAAACAGAGCTAACGGGGATTCTCATAGCAGCAAAAGAAATAACCAGAAATAATATCACTGGAAGGAACATGCTCATCTATACAGATAGCAGACTCACCCTGAAAAGACCACGAATTTATTCAGGGTTAGTACTGGAATGTCACGAAGCTTTGGCCGAAGTATCCATCAACAATGTGGCCACCTGAAGATGGATCAATGGTCACGCCACATCGAAAGGTAACCGTCTTGCCGATTTACTAGCCAAGAAAGTAGCCAACCAAATACTTTTTGGACCTGACCCTTCTATTGACCTGACAAAATCGGTAGTGACAGACCTAATTAAAGAACATTCCCTTGTGAAATTTAAGTAAAGATGGGATGAAACCAGAAACTGCAGAGTTGCCAGGGAGCTCTTAAGTTATCCTGAAAACACTGCAGCAAACAAATACTATGACTAGACAGAATCTGCGTCTGGTCACAGGTATTCTGACTGGTCATTGCCAAGTACGGAAGCATCTACATATCATGGGGCTGTCAGAATCCGCACTCTGCAGAGAGTGCGAACAAGAAGATGAGATCATCGAGGATATTCTTTACGATTGTCCGACGCTCTCATTTATTAGAAGATTTGTGTTTGGCGAGTATCGGCCAATATAAGAGAAGCACCTCTTGGCGACGTTGTTAACTACATTAAATCTGTAGGCTAGCTCACGAGCTAGGAGGTGCCTATAGTCTTAGGAGGATGCACAATGGGCCTAATGAGGCCTAAGTGCTGTAGGGGTAACCCACCCTCCACACGTTACAGATACAGATACAGAATTTCTCGGACAGACGTTCTGAAGTTTTCACCTGTATATAACATGTGTAATATTTATAATAATATTAGTGAACAGTTGGATATATTTAACTGCAGTGTTAAAAACATAAAAACTCATTGTTTAAAATAATTTAGAATTTATTTACTGTAATTTTAGTTTAATTATCTATATGCTTTTTGTTAAACATGTTTTCTTCCAAATGTACTCCTGTTCTGTAATTGGGTTTAACCTGTTGAACAATTTATAAATAAATAAATTAATTTTTATGATTCTCGTGAGTGACAGTCGTGACTAGTGACCTTGTGAACGTGGTGCATTTTTAAATTCTACTTTATTTGATAAGATGTTTTAGAAAAAGGTAAAAAATAGAATGTGATAATAAAGTATATTAAACCGAATTTGGTATTTTACAGATGTATTGCATTGTTGAGTTTGAAAAACTAGATGATTACGGTCTGGCGGTTGTGAGGTGAGCAGAAAATGAGCACAAATATATAAAGAAATATACTATAATATAAGACTGGTGAGTAATGTTATACTTTTATTTTTTGATTATGAGTTCTTTCAGGGTATTTTTTAAATAGTTTATTTAAAAATAAAAGATTTGTAGGGGGTCACTTGATTTAGATACCTTTTATCATCTCACAAAATATATGATCTTTTTTTTTATTAACTTCTATTATAATCTCAGACTATCTGTACACTCTGAGAAGGTAGATTTTATAACTAGATACACAATTTACTTTCTACTTTTAAGAATTTTCAGTGGTCTGTATTTTAATAGTTCTTTTATTTTAGATGATAATAATAAGTGATGTACCAAATTAAAAAAGTCGAAGTTACCTCAGATCTACATTCCAAGGCTGATAAAGTACCTACTAAAAGAAAACAGGTGCCAACTAGAAAGCTGTCATTCGATGATACTGAAGATGATGAAATCGGAAAGCATGCTCGCCCACCCCCAATTAAAATCAAATCTACAATTTTAGGTATGTTGTGTCAGTTCCTCTAATATTCTTTTGTCATTTTATTCCTTTTGGTTTTTTGCTCATGACTTTTTTATTTACCAGAGTAATTTATATTTCATAATATATTTTCCATGTGTTTTCTGGATTAAATAAATAACTCTCATCTGCTTAGTATTTTTAATATTTCCATCCAACATTGGGACATCCAATATAGACGTCACTTTGACGTTAGGTAGATTCGTGATAATGACGTCAATTTGCCTAGGACACCCGACATACACGTTACTTTAACGTGATATCGATTGGTCAAAATGACAATATGGAATAACGTCATTTCACTGTGACATTCTCACGTTACCATAACGTTATTTTCACGTCATCAAATGACGTAACGCACACCAAAAAATCACGTCATAATAACGGCATGATGTTGCATGGGGCTGTCGACGGGAAAGGTTGGTATATCTAAGGGGTTGCGATCTACAACACGTGAAATCATAGATAATGGATTAAATGGGATCGACCGGTATAATTTTTGTGGGCGATACTGATATCAGCCATAAATTTTTATTATGAATATTTCACTATAAAACAGAAAAATTTGTCTGAATATGTCTCTTCAGCCAAAATTGGTAAGAAATTAAATCAGGTAAATTAAGAGGTTTAGGACAATGTCCCCACCATATTAGTCCCTTATCTGACTGCAAAAAGTGGCATGTCGTGTTTTTTTGCCTGTTATTTATAGTTGGATACAGGAGTGGGGGGGTGTTTAACCTATCAAATTAAAAAGAATGTTTCTTGTCGATAGAATTTTTGTTTTTTTGTTGTTTTACTTCAAGACGTTTATGACAATAAAAAATCCCCTTCACGAACAGACCACGAAGCACAAACGTAAATAATAAAACAGTTGACGAAAAATTACCTACACACCCAACTTATCCATTAGATACTAAATAGTAAATATCATCTCCAGTGGCGGCTCGTGGGCACTAGCGGCAGTGGGTCTCACACTGGAAAGGAATCCCGGAATTCGTCTTTCCCTTAGGAAAACAAGTTCTCCGCTTAATGAAAATTAAATATATTTTAAAAGAATCAGTTGGGACAATAACGATTTCTGAATGTGACTACAGGGAGCTAAATGTGACCACTCAAAATGCGTTTAACTATGTATGTGGCTATTTAATCAAAAAAATCATTACATTATCCACTCTTGCGAAATTTGCGTAAATTTCTCAGAAGAATGCAATTTACTTAACAATTCTAACTTGATAACGCATTTTAAAGCATACGACTCTGAAGGAAAGGTGTTTGGCAATTTAAAATCTCCCAACGAAAAAAATTTTTTTTATATTTTCAAATTAGAAAAAATATTTATATATCTATTTGATAGTTTGTCAACTAAGCCTGGAATTTCCAACGCATACCATTTTGAGATGAGCAAAATAGAATTTGGTCATACTTGCCAACAATTTGCGAAAATGTACACCATTAAATTATTTGTAAGACTTGAACATTTGAAATCCTCGAAAAAGTCAGACAAAACCAAAAGAAAAATTAAAATTTTGTCCCATTTATAAATATTATTAATTTTTTTTCATCAAATTTTTGACTGCTTTATAAAAAAGGTTATTTTTCTTTGTAGTTTTATTTCTCAACTATTCCAATGGTCCAACTAACGTTTTTTCGTAATCACAATAAATAAATTATTATCATGGTCCAACAAACGCACACCTTAAGCCGAAATCGATATCGCCTTTGTGAGGGAGCCGGTAAAGATGCCGCTGCGTACATTTGTATCTGGTCTAGCTAATCTGTGCCATGGGTATAGCACGTCACGATAAGGACAGCGCCTCGCTTGTGATGTATAATCCATCGCATGTGATCATCTCTTGCTAAGCGATATTGTCTTGTCCTTGTTTTTCGCATCATAATGAGAGAGAAAACAACAGAGGCACACATTTACTGTGCCCATCTTCCACTTAATTTCGGAATTCTCGGAACGTTGCTCAACACTCGGTCGTACAGTGTCGTGCCAACGCGGTTTGCGCTAAATACTAGATAAAATAATAATAGACATTGAGAAAAAAAAAATATGTAAGTTATTTTTGTTTTGTTTATTATACTAAGGCACGAGCCCAAGTGCCCTTGCGGGCAAACCGCCACTGATCATCTCGTCTATCGTCTAAAAAAGAAACGTTCACAGTTGTGAAAAATTTATAATTCCTTATTTGTCTTAAATCCAAAGCCTACTAGAGTATTAATGTATTGCGAGAAAATGTATTAAGTACATCAAATTATTTACTGAGTTCTTGGTAATTCCAAATAATTAAATGATTTTTGGGTTATATTGGGTGTTCTGAAAAATAATAATTTGACTTCGTTAACGTATTTTTCAAAAGTTATGGTTTTTTTGACGTTATTTTTTTTTAACATTGTAAGAGTGAGATATTATCATAAACATAAAATATTATGAGGATATTTTGGTATTATTTACAGTTTAGAGATTAAATATAATAGGATATCCTTAAGTGTTAGTGTTTTATAGGGCGACGTTGCCAAATTAAAAACAAAAACTTAATTTTTTGTTTTTAACACATAACCTAACTTTTTTTACTAAGTGTGATACATCGTTAGGAAGGTAAAAAGGGGGCTTTTCAAAACAGTAAAAATCCAATATAGCGCCCATATGAAAAAACAAAGTTGATGATGGTTCCAAGAAACCGAAACGTTGCAAATAAAATCTGACGACACAGGCGTCTTCTACGTCTTCAAGAAAGTTTTTACAGATTTTAGAAATTTTTATAAATAAAGAAAATACAGGGTATTTTCGGAAATGCGTCATTTTAGTTAATTCAAAATATTTTAAAAATCAAAAGAGAAAAAATTTCAAACTTAACGGCATTAAATTATAAACAAAATTGTCTAAAATTATTCCCATTTAACCGTTTTATTTTAGAGACATTTAGACATTTATTTTTCGGCATTTTTGTTGGTTGAACGACAAAGATCGAAGAAGGTAAAAAATACGAATGTTGCATGCAAATATTAAAGAAACTTTTACTTACAGTTTGTTTGCTTCGATTTTGTTACCATAACAAATTCTTTTCTTTGTACAGAAGTCAAGAAAATGACATGAATATCGTAGTTGAGAAAGCACAAAAAATGATAGACACACACGACACGATTATCTAGTCCAAAATTGGTTTTACCGGGAACTAAAGTCATGTAAAATTAAACAATTCAGTCCAAAATTGGATTTGCCGGGAGCCGAACAGAGACCGTAGATTTCATCCTACTATTCTGAGGTGGTAATTTCGAAGTTTTAGCGCTAGTATATTAAAGTAACTTACTTTTTTATGTTTTAACTGAAATAACATTTGTAAAATTATATATAACTTGTTATTTTCATTTGTACTACAATAAAATACGAATTTTTTATCTGTTTTAACCTAACTTTTAGAATCATTTCACTATCTCCTTCCACAAAACATAAAACAAATTAATTCACGAAATTGTCAATTGTCGAAACATACGCCGTGTGTTCCGTATATCACCTTGGTTAACCTGGTTAGTAAAATCGCGTTCCGTAAATGTCAAATTCCTGAAAATTGTAGATTTACGGGACAATGTTCCTGAAATGCGGTTAGTACCAGCTGTCACCAAAGTGACCAAACTTTTTCATCGGTTGTTATGGTTGACGTTGACATTTATGATAATCATGTGTCATATCAATTAAATTTGTTTTGGACTTTTTTAATTTTGGAAGAAGGAATATTTTAGCAATCGTAAAAACATCAAAAAATAATATCCAGTTCAAGTTCATAAATATAAAAGACATGCAAACATCAACATCCAACAAACAATGCATTGATTTGACCTTTGACATTTAGAAGCATTCCGTAAATATTTCACTTATCAAAAACCAAAAACGAAACCGCACAATATATCCCCTATAGTAGTGCATCTCACTTGTTAAAGAGTTGGCACTAAGTTTGCAGCGCAAGAATGCGTCTGTGTCTGGCCGCTCAACTAACTCGATATGGCGGTAAATTCAAATATAATTTAAAGTGCAAAATTTAAATTTCCCGCCAAAATTATAAATTTTCAGCAGCGGAATGGCGGGAATTTTTAAATATATTCATTCGGCAATAATTATTGAGAAGTATATTGCATGTTCGATTAAACGAGCTGTAAATCCAGGCGCTATTTTTATTTTGATAGCTAAAAATAATACTAATTCTTTTATTATTAGCTATTACAATAAGAGCAGCATTTGGATTAACAACACATTTAAAAGAACATGTAATATACTTTTCAATTTTACCTAAATCACTTATTTTTTACCTATAGAGGTTAGATCTGAAAAAAAATTGGCTCTGGTAAAAAAAACAAAAAATTGTATAAAGTATTTTATTTGAAAAATTATAAAACTTATTTAATATATTTTAAAGACGAAGATAACTCTAGCCATATCCATTTTACTGAAAAAAAAAAGAAACTATTAAATGAAATCATTTAGTTATCAAAAGATGTTTGTGATAATACAGTGACAGCTATCGAATGTTGTACAATACGTTTTGCTAATGTCCAAGTAAAAACTTCAAAGAGCATTAGTGGGAGAAGGAATAGAATACTATGAACGTAGCCAGCCGGCTACGTGGGGATGCATCACACCGTGTGCCTGTTCATATTACACAGCACACAAGGCAACATTCATATTATTCGTTTCCTGATCGAACTAATGCGCTAACTCTTTAGTTTTCTTTTCGATTCTAGCCAAGCGTATTGGAAAGTGTTCATTAGCCGATACTGTATATAAATGCTAAAATCAATAAGTGAAATAAAAAAATTTAGTTTAAATGGACATCTACTTCGAAAAAGTAAATTATTATACTTGAATTTTAAAGGCTGTTGCCACTGGAAAACTATTATCTAGGGCTTGGATGACAGCCATAGGACTCCCTCCTTGAATCGTGTCCATAGGAAAGCATAAGATCATAGTTAAATTATAATATTAAGAGGGTAGGTATTAACTGAAAAAATATAAAAAATTATTACAAACTTACCTCAAAATTGGCACCTACATTAAAAGAAGGGAAAACGGAAACATAAAATTGTTATACTTGAATTTTAAAGGCTTTTCCCACTGGAAAAGTATTATCTAGGGCGCAGACCCTTGGATGGCAGCCATAGATAGCAATCCCTCCTTGATTCTTCTTTTTCTGAGTTTGTTGTACGTTTTGTTTCCCATATTAAATAAGAAAGCACTTAATACAACAACACAAATCACAATAAATATCGCTGAAACAAAATTAATATTAAATTTCGTAGAAGAAAAAATCAAAAAATTATCACTTGTCAACACTGACACTTCACGCTTCACTTATAAAAACTCAACGCTAAAGAATGAAAGATGATTCGAAATAGGAATTATTAACTGGTATCTCTTTCTTTTATAAGTATCTAAACAAAGAGAAGGAGTGGGAGTGAGTAACGCTCCGATCAGATTGTTTTGAATTCGTCGTCAACCAATGAACGTGCCGATGTCAAAAATCAATAACGATACTAGCGCCATGAGACCTGTGTCTGGCCGCAGCGTAACTCAAAGCCATTTCTTGAATCCCAGTTACATTACTATAGGGGATATATTGTGCGAAACCGTCCTGAAAACGCTAGTAACCGCTTTAACCACACCGGTAATATTCGGTGATATACGGAACACACGGATGGTTCTTAAGTTTGCAACGTTGCCAAACACTTTAATATGAAATCACTGTCTAATAATATCTGAGTTGGTGTTCGAAAATTGTTTTGTTCGATAAAGTTTAGCTCGAAAAAACATATTTTATGTATAATTTTTTCGCGACGCAAACCCGCAATGTCTCCTTGCCGCACAGGTTAGGTAAATTAGTTAATATACGAGTATGTTTAATTTTTCTCATTTTATGTATAATTTTTTCGCGAAGCAATCCGCGATGTCTCCAGGCCGGACAGGTTAGGTAAATTAGTTAAAATTTGTTTAATTTTTATTTTTTACATATTTTTTTGAGAAGCAATACTTCACGCCGCACAGGTTAGGTAAATTAGTTAATATATGTTTAATTTTTCTTAATTTGTGTATATTTTTTTGGAAAGCAACCCACGATGTCTCCAGGCCGCACAGGGTAGGTATATTGGTTAATAATTGTTTAATTTTTTTTTTATTTTATGTATATTTTTTTGGAAAGCAACCCAAAATGTCTCCAGACCGCACAGGTTAGGTAAATTAGTTAATATTTGTTTAATTTTTTTTATTTTATGTATATTTTTTTGGGAAGCAACCCAAAATGTTTTCAGGTCGCACAGGTTAGGTAAATTAGTTAAAATTTGTTTGTTTTCTTATTTTATGAATATTTTTTTTTTTTGAAGCAACCCGTGGTGTCTCCAGGCCGCAAAGGTTAGGTAAATTAGTTAATATTTGTTTAATTTTATTTATTGTATGTATTTTTTTGCGAAGCAAACCGTAAAGATTCCAGGCCGCACAAGAAGTCGTTGCTTCGTCTTCTTGTTTTTATAATCTCGTAATTTATACATTTTAAATGGTCCTGAAACTGACAATTTCATTAACAACTTGACAACATTGTAATTTTTAATACCGAATCTGTCATATAGAGTAACTGTTTTGTGAATATAACCTGTAAAATTGAGGTTTGTTGGAAAAATCCGCCAACAGTCGAACGGACTATTTTTTTTTATTTTTTTTTTTTTTAAATGATTTTAGACCTCCTGAAACACATTTCAAAATACTTTTTTTGCCCTGCAAACGCTATAAAATATTTTTTTCTTACCTTAAAACTATTAAAATGTGTCCTCCAATTTCGATGTTGAAAAAATTTAAACTTCATCATTTTGATTAATTTCTTGTTATAGAAACTGCTAAACAATAACACTAGACCATCCATAATGCAATAAACCATCAAAATATTTTCGTAGTTTATTTTTTTAATTTAAGCTCATGTTTAGATTCGTCGGAATTTTTTAATTTTCGTAAAGACTATGACAATTAAGATTTCCAGTGTGACATATGTCTAAAAGAAATACAATGTTGCCATATCAATTATCTATTACATAGAAATGGTAATTTATACCTATGCACTGCGTTGTACCAGGTCAACCAATTGACTTCAGTATCAGAAAAATTATATAAAACTAACGATTTAAAAAATACCCATATTAAGATCTTCTTCCTCACCCTCATCGGCAGAGTACTCTTCGACGACCTAACCTAAACTAACAATATACAATAAGAAGATGAAGCATCGACTTCTTGTAGGGTGGCGCTACCAAAAAATTTTAACTCATACCTGGCTACGCCGACCGGCATAGATTCCAACGGCCTGGACACAGCTCAAATTGAAAAAACCTAACCTAACCAACCCTCATTAGCGTCTGGCCAGTGAACCTCGATCCCAACTTTTAACGAACGTGTCTTGTATCGTGAGCATTTAATAATAAAAAAATATACAATAAGAAAATGAAGAAACGACTTCTTGTAAGGTGGCGGCTTCGCCGCCACCAGAAAATTTTTAAACCTTACCTGGCTACGCCGACCGGCTACTCTCGTCGACTACATTATAACTAATAATTTCACCGTGGCTGAACTCCCTAGAAACTTTCCTAAAATATCAGACCATGATGTAATAGGAATAAATGTACCTGGCTTAAATCATACATCTGTAGACAAATTTATCTGGAGAAGGAATATTAATGAGGAAAATATACATAAAATTATATTGGACTTGATAGGAAAGCATTGGGAAACAACATCAACGGATGTCGAGGTGTTATATAATAATTTTTCAAATAATGTTCGAGACTCTCTCAATAAAATTAGCCCCATTAATAAAATTAAATGCAATCAGACACCATGGATCAATATACGTGTTACACAGGCACAAAAATTACGAAACGCAGCGTACAATAGATTTAAGTTTACAGGTACTCAGGAGGATTGGAATGATTATAAAAACAAGAGGAACCAGGCAGTCAATGTATTACGCCGAGAAAAGAAATTATTCTACGAAGACAAAATTGACAAATCCAAAGGAGATAGCAAAAAGATGTGGCAAACAATAAAACAGTTATTTGGACAGAAGAAAGAAGATCTGCCAATAGATAAAATCAATTTTGAAGGCTATTCCGGACCACCTGAAGAAAACTTTAATAAATATTACAGTGATAGCATTCGTGATCTAGCTGAGAGTATAGAAGATAAAGGCTTACTGCAATTTGGAAATGACCTTGAAGTACAGAAAGAACAATTAGCAAAATTTCAAGAAATTACTTTCAGCCAGTTACAAAAAATAGTGAGCAGCCTAAAGAATAAAAGTTCGAGTGACGGTTTTTTAAGTCCAAAACTTCTTAAAGACCTATTTTGTGTAGTTGGATATCCCTTGCTAAATATTGTAAATACAGTGATAACTAGTGGATGAATCCCTTCGGATCTCAAAATTAGTGTAATCGTGCCAATAGCTAAAGTTCCGTCGCCAACCCTGCCAGAACAATTTAGGCCAATTAATTTACTACCAAATATAGATAAAATTATTGAAATTGTGTTAAGAGATCAATTGAAGCTATTCTTTGAAAGAAACAATATTTTCTACTCAGGGCAGTCTGGTTTTCGTGATGGTCATTCATGTGAAACGGCATTGCAATTTGCATGTTTTAACTGGAGGGAGGAAATTAATAAAGGAAAAGTAGTTTTGAGTGTATTTGTGGATTTAAAGCGTGCTTTTGAAACGATTGATCGGAAACTGCTACTCTACAAACTACAGAAATATGGTATAAAATCAGATGCCATAAAATTAATCCACAACTACCTTCAAGGCCGATACCACCAAACTAGAGTAGGCAACAGTGTGTCCAATGGAACGGAATGTAATTTCGGTGTACCACAAGGCAGTGTCCTGGGCCCTTTATTGTTCATTATATATATAAACGACATAAAGGACGCGTTACAACAATCTTTTGTAAGTTTATTTGCGGATGACACACTCATATCTGTCGCGGCTACTAATTTTGAAGAAGCTGTTCGCACCTTAAACAGTGAGCTAAGTATTCTGTATGACTGGTTGTGTATCAACAAATTAAAACTAAATGCAAATAAAACCAAGTTTATGGCAATGGGATCTAAATCGACCTGTAACAATTTTGCGGAGCGAAATTTTATCATCTGTATAAACAATATTGCCATCGAACAAGTATATACGATTAAATACCTAGGAGTTATTTTAGATCCTCAATTGACTTTCAACAGTCATGCAGACTACTTATGTAGGAAATTACGGAAGAAAATAGGGTTCTTTAGAAGAATAGCTTCAAATTTGTCTCAATGGAGTAGAAATCTTGTTTATAACACAATTGTATATCCACACTTTAACTTTTGTATGTCACTTTTACTTTCATGTAATAAAGAACAAGTAAGCAGACTTCAGGTACTCCAAAACAAATGTATGAGAGTTGTTCTAAAATGTAATATTTACACTCCAATCAAAAATATGCTACAAACCCTAAATTGGCTTTCTATTGAACAGAATATTAAAAAGGCAACCCTCGTTGTAATCTATAAAATGATGCATCAATTAACACCGAAATATCTAAGTGAGTTACTAGTTACGCGGCAACACTTACATTCTCGACATTTAAGATCCGATGAAAATTTTTCAAATAAAACTTTCTTAATGGGATCGTTGCTAATTAATGGAATACATCTGTTTACTAAACTGGCAAAAGAAATAAAAGACTCTAGCAATTTGAATTTGTTTAACAAAAAATTATGTAAATATCTTAGAGAATCAAATTAAACAATTGTGTATATTATGTAAGATAACAAAAAAAATATGTAAATAAAAAAATAAATAATTGTATATAATAGCAATGGCTAAATAAACGGATTCATTCATTCATTCATTCATTCATTCATAAACTCCAACGGCCTGGACACAGCTCAAATTGAAAAAAAAAAAACCTAACCTAACCAACCCTCATTAGCGTCTGGCCAGTGAACCTCGATCCCAACTTTTAACGAACGTGTCTTGTATCGTGAGCATCTAATAATAAGAAAATATACAATAAGAAAACGAAGGAACAACTTCTTGTCAGGTGGCGGCTTCGCCGCCACCAGAAAATTTTTAAACCATACCTGGCTACGCCGACCGGCATAAACTCCAACGGCCTGGACACAGCTCAAATTAAAAAAAAAAACCTAATCCAACCAACCCTCATTAGCGTCTGGCCAGTGAACCTCGATCCCAACTTTTAACGAACGTATCTTGTATCGTGAGCATCTAATAATAAGAAAATATACAATAAGAAAACGAAGGAACAACTTCTTGTCAGGTGGCGGCTTCGCCGCCACCAGAAAATTTTTAAACCATACCTGGCTACGCCGACCGGCAAAAACTCCAACGGCCTGGACACAGCTCAAATTGAATTTTTTTTTTTTAAATATTAGATAAGTACCGACATGCCGTAATTAACGTACAATCATCATGAAATGAAATAAAAAGATGGTTGTCTATGATTACTACAAATGTTTTCACTTCGAGATCCAAATTTACCTGCTGGCCAGACACTATGTAATTTTTCAGCCAACTTTCACTAATCAAATTATTTCCTGACTTATATGTGTTCTTACTCGATTTGGCAACACCGCATTTATAGAAACTAGACACATCAATTGTCATTAAAAATAATTTAGTGATTATTTATTTTTCTAACAAACTAAAAATGAAAAATAAGAAAATTTGATCATTTATGAAAAAATTGTGTTTATTGCAAGAAATCAGTAAAAATGGTTTATTTTACATTTGTTTTATGATGGAGACCCGACAACAAATTTTAAGGATTTTGGATTTTAAGGTAAAATTTTTTTTTTTAAATAAGTGTTAGCGGACCCAAAATTGTTATGTATAGTGTGTTTCAAAGTGTCTAGAAACTCTTTATAACATTTCAATAGTTATATCCGCCGTTCGAGTGTCGGCGTATAATACCGGTTTGTTAATTAAATTTTTCTCGAGAAATACTGGTCTTTTCAGGATTTTTTTACGAAAATTTACTATAGAAACTAGTTACTTTTGAGTGTTTAAATTTTTTTGCAAAATTCGCACCACAGGATTCCTCGACGGACCTCAAAAGATGAAATATTAAAGAAACTGTACTTACAGTTTGTTTGCTTCTATTTTATCAAATCATTTTCTCTGTATAGAAGTCAAAAAAATGACACGAATCTCGCAGTTGAGAATGCACAAAAAGTGAGAGACACACACAACACGATTATCTAGTCCAAAATCGGTTTTACCGGGAGCTAGAGTCATGTAAAATTACACAATTCAGTCCAAAATAGAATTTTCCGGGAGATGAACAGAGTCCGTAATTTAAAACGGTCTATTTTCGAAACAGAAACACGTTTTAAAAGATCAAAATCAGCCAAAACATGACCGAAAGCTACCGAAAACAGGGTTTTTTAGTTGCGAAGTAAAACTTTTTACGAACGTCGTCACCGATAACCGATAGTGAAAACAATAACACTTGTTGATCGTTTACCGTCGAATTCCACACACAAAACAAAATTAAAATCTTATATTGGCCACGATACACAGACTTACGGTATGTTCCTGCGCATGCAAATGACTGACGAAGACGTCACGTGGGACATAAAATTATTAGCATTAAATGGGAGATAGTGTTTGAAATTCGATATTTCGCCGGTTTTAGATTTTATAATTTTGTAATATATTCGTTTACAAGTAAGAAGGTAAATAATACTAATAAAAATATTAATTTTTCTCTAAATTATAGGTATTTTGTGACAAAATTCATAATCTGGCCATAAGATAAATAAAAAATATAGACTAAAAATACAAGTTTGACTCAAATTTGTACTTTCTGGGCATGGTAGTTCTCTTGAAATCCCTTTTCTTATCATGTGAAATAAAAATAAGTATGCAGAAACAAATTATTTATTTATAAAAAGTAAGTACACAAAAAATTATTTGGTAAATTTAAACATTTTTTTTGTCAAGTTTACTTTGAAAATACTCAAAACCAATTTTTCTGTTCATGTATCTTATTCTTATATATGTTCGTGTCCTGCTCATACAGGGTGGCCACTTTTTCATTGAAATGTATTGCTATCTCGTAAACCGTTGGTAACACAAAGTTGGTTAAATAGGGAAAAAGTTGCATATTTCGAAGTCCAATCTGAGGGCGTTTTGAAAACTAAAATATCAGGTCCGGTTTCCGAGATATTCGATAAAAAACAAATAAGTACCATTTCTTTATTCCGCTACAGAACGTTTATTTGCAAAAATAGACAAAAACTCATTCGGAGTTTTTTGTTTTATATCAAATTGTGCGTATGATAGCGTATTTAGTTTTTTTATCCGACGTTTCGTAAATGCAGGACCACCATCAACTTCTTTATTTGAATATGGACCAATATTTTCCTGGCTCATAATTTTAATGCATGTTCAATGTTGAATACAATGATGTAATAACATATTGTGATTAGTCAACATTTCGGAAGATTTGAACATCATCAGGTAAGTTTACAAGTACGGACCTGTGTTTTATTAGTTAAAAATATTTGAATTAGTAAATGATGTATTGTCGTTGTAAGAAATTATAAATAATAAATACCAAAGTCAAACCTTTAACTTTACATCAAGACAACATGTACAGTGCTTTTCAGATAAAAGTATCCACCTTAAGTAACTTTTGAAGGACTGATTATTACAAAAAACAAAAAAAATACGTCAATTAATATTCGAAGGGGGAGATATCGTGCCATATTTAAGTTTGCTGAAAAAGTCACCCTTTCACCCCTACTATCATCCCTTCAATTTTTTTAAATGGCTTCCCCCATTTTTTTATCCATTTTTGGATTGTTCTCGTTTAACTGATTTCAAAAATGTTAAAAACATGGGGTTTAAAATAATTAGTTTATGATCTACAGGGTTCCATTATTTAAGTGACAAATTTTTACATCTCACCTTACTGACTGCAGCAAAATTGGATTTAGAATACATTATACCTTAATCGTACCGCTAAAAACTTGTTGAAGTTTTTTATGATACATGATAAAGTTATTGGAGATTTGAAAAATGAATTTAAATTACTTTTATAATGTATTTTGATACATGTGCACATTGATTTGTTGAGGTTATTTATTTGATTTGAAAATGGTTTACAGTTTACAAGAAATAATTGAACTTGTAGGTTTATACTACAAAAAAAACAGTTCTGCACGAGCTGCTGCTAGAATTTTCAACGAAACACACCAAGGAGGTCATGCAACTCATAAGTATGTAATTGATCTTATGCATAAATTTACATCAACCGGGTCAGTTGGCAATAAAAAACATAACCGACTGGAACTCGTAAATAACGAAGCAATTGAAGTCGCAGTTTTAGGACAAGTAAGTCTTGAAAATCAACAAGCACAGTCACTGACAACAATAAGCAGAGAAGTAGGTGTTTCATCTTCCACAGTTTATCGAATATTACACAAGCATAAGTACCATCCATACAAAATTAAATTGGTTCAAGGGTTGTATGAAGATGATTTTGATCGTCGTCTTGAATTTTGTGAACTATTGAGTCAGCGCTTGACTGACAATCCACATTTGTTGCACCACCTTTGTTTTTCGGATGAATGCAAATTTTCAGTTAATGGTTTAGTTAATAGACATAATTGCAGATATTGGGCTGAGAGTGATCCACATGTTGTGCGTGAATTCCACACACAGAATCCTCAAAAGTTAAATGTATGGTGTGGTATCCTAGGTAACCACATAGTCGGACCTTTCTTTTTAGACGGAAACTTAAATGGAGAGTCATATCTTGAGTTATTGAGAGAATTAATTGATCCACGTATTACAACAATAATAGAAAATGATCATAATCTTTCTGAAGATTTGCTTTTCTTTCAACAGGATGGAGCGCCTCCACATTTTGCTTTGCCAGTACGACAATTTTTAAATGAAACTTTCCCCAATCGTTGGATAGGTAAAAGAGGCTCGATGATGGAGTGGCCACCTAGATCACCGGATTTATCACCTCTAGACTTCTTTTTATGGGGTTATTTAAAAACAAAAATTTATGCTACCCAACCAGAATCTTTAGAAGATTTACGACAAAGAATAGAGTATGAATGCCTACATTTAAATGCACACGTGTTCGGTAATGTCAGGGAGGCTTTTCAATCTAGGTTATACCATTGTATGGAAGTAAATGGTGAACATTTTGAACAATTTTTATAATAAATTTTGAAAATGACATATTCGTTTTGTCATTGGAAACGCTTGTGACAAAATCATTAAAATAAAACTTTTGCACAATTCAATTTTATTTTAATTTAAAATTCTGTAGATCGTAAACTAATTACTTTAATCCCCATGTTTTATACATTTTTAAAATCAGTTAAACGAGAGCAATCCAAAAATGGATAAAAAAAATGGGGCAAGCCATTTAAAAAAATTGAAGGGATGATAGTAGGGGTGAAAGGGTGACTTTTTTAGTAAACTTAAATATGGCACGATATCTCCCCCTTCGAATATTAATTGACGTATTTTTTTGTTTTTTGTAATAATCAGTCCTTCAAAAATGTTACTTAAGGTGGATACTTTTATCTGAAAAGCACTGTATAGTATTACTTCAAAAGGGACCGTTGTATTGGGACATGAAACTACTGTTTTATCTTCTAAAATTTTAAAATACCTGTTTTCTTTGCTCAATGAGATCCCATGCTCCTGGTGGAATTTAATTTTCTTGCGTCTATGTTTACTACTGGTGGAATTTCCTTTTCTTGCATCTATGTTTACTACTTTCCTCAAAGCGGATAGGGCAACTTCATACTAAAATAAAAAATATTTATATATTTTCAATGTCTCTAAACCTATTGTACTTGTGCATTTTACTCCCATTTTGCGGCATTCGGAAATATCTTACATTACATTATTTTTGGATTTCGTAATATGGTTTTTGCAAGTCGCCACCGCACAGCTCGGCATTTTAAACATTAATTCAGTTGTTCTCTATTATATAATATAGGAAAATATAGTCACTACTAACACAAAAACAAATTATTAAATTATTTTACACTAATTAATCGAAAAGTCTCAAAAAAGTTCGTCCCGCATTAGGTCATTGCGCGGTTTTGACGAAATTTGGATCGAAAGTCAACATATAATGTGTATCGTGCACTGATCTGTATATACAGATCAGTGGTATCGCGATATTGGCTCAAAAATTGGACCGTCAGTGTGACAGACACATACTTTGATTTTCTTTTACTATACGGAGAATGGTCAAACTGCGCAGCTTTCTGAGTGCCTTTTAAAAGGAGATAGAAAACTCCGCCATTTTGAACCCTTATTACGTGTTGCCTACATCTTGGCGCAATATTTTTAATAGGTGCGTTTTAATCATCCGCTTCTGCTTCGGAATTGTCGGTTTTCTTGTTTTAATTTGACAGGTTAAAACGACTAAACCGACACTTCCGGAAGCAGAAGCGGATGATTAAAACGCACGTAATATTTTGCTTGCTGCTGTCAGTGTCAGTGAATATTATTTTTGAAGTCACAGTTTATTGCTAAAGAATCAGTTAGCTCACTCGGACCAGTTGAAAGTTCCAAAATAACATCTACTCCAGGGATACAAATTCAGGATACGCAGAAGACTGCTGTTTTATTATAGGCGGTTGTCATATATTGTATTATCCGAGTTGCACAGTGTATAAACTGAAACATTGAGATCCAAAGTGCCGACGCAGAGTGAGCGATCTGATTCTTTAGCTGTAAACTGTGTCACAGGGTTCAAAATGGCCGCGCCCTATGTTGGGCGTGTCGGACCTCTCTCTTCCCTCGTATAGTAATCAAAGTATGTGGTGACAGAGCATGGAATGTTAGGTATCCTCAATAATCAGATCCTAATTTGTAACCTTTTATTAAGTTAAAAAAAATAGTAGTATGTGTGAATTGATTGGTTATCTCTATCAGTGTTGCCAACCTTGAAGTAAGATTTGTCCCTCCACATCCTTTAAAATTCCCACTTTTATGAAATTTTTGTGAAATTTCTAAAAAAAAAAAAGTCCTCAGCATCATGTTATAAACCAGGTCCTGTCGGGCTTCTGAAAAAAAAAAGATCCTCAGATTTTATACCAGAAATACAAGTGTGTATCATAAATCTTTTAAAAATACTTTAAATATACGTCAAACAGCAAATTTTATTTTATTTTTTTAGTTAAATTTTTCCATTTTTTTCCCTTTTGTGTTAAAAACTCCCGCAAAACGGGAAATTTTCCTTCGGTTGGCAACACTGATCTCTATATTCAATATATTGCCAAAACTGCTGATCGGGATGTTTCAGTTTCCGTCTTGCAGTCAGGGTCACATCTGTTGTCTCTAAAGGGGCATACAGACGCTCGCGCATGTATTAAGACATAAATGCACGTAATATAATATGTAGGTCTACTTTTATTTCTACACGTACTTTTCTTTTATCTAAGACACGTACATACTTGTATGTCAGTTTTCTCCGCGTCGTATTGAAAGTTTGTCGCCATGTCAAGCGGAGATGAAGTATTGGCGTCGGTCACAAAGAAAATGGTTTAAAGATTGGCTATTAAAGAGGAACCAATATTCTCATATTAGTTTACTTAAAGAGCTACGATTAGAATCTGACGGTTGGAGAAACTATCTCCGGATAGTTATGTAACACTTCTTTCGAATAACTTCTTAAATCTGTCATGTTTACAAAACAAAAATAAATAGCCTTAAAAAACCAGTGTAAGTTTTTGTTTACACACAGGAATACATGTTTTTCGCATACAAATCTGTGCGGACTTGAATTCAAACGAAAACAGAAAACATGTGCGTCGGCCTTTTTGCAAAAGATTTGTCTACACACTGACGAACATCACCACCCGTACATCAACGTGCGTTGATGTCTTAATGCATGTCCGAGCGTCTGTAGGTCACTTAAGAGCAGTAATGCAGGAACGGCTTAGAGAATATTCGTTACAATTATTACAATAAAATTATTTTATTACAGAAATTCGGTACAACACACTCAAAAACTAATAAGTAATACGGTTCTTTCTTGATAATGTAACAAAAAAAAAACACATCTCAATCTAGGAATTGTTAAAAATGACGGCCACAAACCTCTTGGCGACATCCTAATCTGAATAAAAATGTATTCTAACGTTACTTAACATCTCAGGCGTGACCGATCTAATCGCGAGGGTTATTTGTCTTCTTAAGCCAGCTAGGTCGGGAGGTTTAGTTTTGTATATTATATTTTTGACCTATTCTCAAAAGAAAAAGTCTAATGATGTCAGATCAGGAGATCGTGCTGGCCGTTTCATCGATTCTCACCACTAATTTGGAAATACTCGATTGAGGTATTGCCGGACATTGATTTGATAATGAGGCGGTGATCTATCTTGCTGAAACCATAACATATTCGCTGGAACTTGTGGATTTGCTGGATCGGGATATAAGTTCGTTAAAGTTGGCACGACATTATTTTGGAGTACTGCTAAATAATTATCGTCATTTAAATTGCCATCAATAAAAAAAGAACCTATGATATGATTGCCAACAATTCCTGCCCAAACATTAACCTTTTCAGGGTATTGCGTATTTTCTTCTCTCATCCGTTAAGGATTTTTCCTAGACCAACTGTGGTAATTTTGACGATTAGCATGACCGTGAAGTATAGAGGTACACTCATCAGAAAATAAAACATGTTCTAATTGGATCATCATTTTTATAATTATTTTCTTTTAACACGTAGTAAGAGCAGCACTTAACCTCGATCTATTTACTGTTAATTCTTTAGAGACATACGTCACATTAAGGAAATTAGATTATCTGCATGCGAACTGAATTCAAAATAAACCAAAATATTTACAAAAAGAGACATACCTAATTTGTATACGGCGGCGAAGTCGCCTTTTAACTAACAACCAAATTAACATTGTTAATAATTATTTCGAATTTACCGAAACGGCAGTAACTCGTTTCAATTATTCGTCTCGTCTCTCTATCTCGGCAAATATTTGTCATTGTTCTAATCGTTACGCGTCGCGATATTTGATTAAAATAGAATTTAAATTTGATTTCGAGGAATCGCTATTAGTAGAGTGTAAGTATTAAAATATTCGCTCTAGAAGACAATTTACCTCCCACACTTTTGTCACAAGCTGAATTTTTCAGAGATGAAAAGTCCCTTATTCCGGAGGTAATACATAATTAGACTATGCAGAAGGGCACTATCATTAAAAATCCAGATATTAATACCGCCGAATAGAGAAAAAAAAATACTTATTTTTTTGGTCCAATGTACAATAATATCTTTGTAGTAATTTTCTATACTTATTTAAAAAAAAATCATTTGCATTAGCCCTTACACCGGGAAAAAAATGTAAACGTAAGTATCTCTGTATCAACTCTTCAACAATTTTGTTAAAAAGTCGTCTTTTTTAAATAAACCACTTATTTAACAAAAAAGGAAAGCCTAAATAAAAAAAAATCCTTTATAGAAGTTTTACTTATGTGATGACAAGGTAACAGAGTATTTTTTTCTTTTGAACTAACAAAGATATAATAATCAACGACGAGATGTCATAGATTTACGTTGCAATTAATTCTGGGCGCTAATTTCATCGACTATCAGTGTTTCTATCTCTTCTCCTTCAAACGTAGCATAGCTCTGTTTCTCTCTACGTGTCAACTATCAAACTGATTGCATACAACTCAGCACTGAGAGAGATGCATAGAGAGTCGAGAGACTTTGCGTTCAATGCTCGCTATTCTGTAAAACCATGACATCACTAATTGTTTATTGCTATATTTAAAATCAAAAAATATGGGAAACGCACTCTTACCTTGTCAATACATAGGCGAAACTTTTATGAAGAATATTTTTTTTTATTTAGGCCTTCGTTTTTCGTCAAATGAAAGGTATATTTCCAAAAAAAGATTTTTTAACCAAATTTATGGACGGTTGAAATTGAGATATTTACGTTTAAATTTTTTTTCGACCAAATGATTTGTTTTAAATAGTTATAAAACAATACTACCTGCAAAGACCTAATTGTGCATTGGACTAAAAAATAAGTATTTTTTTCTCTCTTCGGCGGTATCAATATCTGGATTTTTGATGATAGTGTCCTTTTACACAGTCTAATTTTGTATTACCTCCAATTAGGGTTAGTTTATCATATACTTTTATCAGTAAAAAATTCAACTTGGGAGACAAAGTCAAAATAAGTTTTAATATACACCATACTATACGGTTAAGTATGTTACTAGAATTTTAAATGTTTTCCTTACTTAATTTTAAGATAAAAAGTTTATATAAACGTAAGTCCTAAACGGCTTTATTTTTAAAATACAAGGTGTTGAAACATATAAAAAAATATGATTTTCCTAAATATCTTGAAGTCGAAAATTAGTATTAAATTAAAACTTCGTGAAAATGTTTATTGCAGCAAAAAGAATTGTTTTACGCAATCGATTTTACCAGTAGCGTGCGCAGAGGTAACTAATTTAACTTTAAAATTAAAATGACTGATTTTGACTCTGGTGACGAAGCCTAGACTTTGAGAAACTTTTAAATATACTTAAAGTGAAAAATTAAAATACATGAAGTTTAATAAATATACTAATGAATCAATCAATACTTTAAAATATTATAATGAATTTTACAATTTTCCAAATTCGATATTTGACATGTTTTAATTTTGACGTTATTGACAGTTATTGACAACACAAAAATGTGTATCAATAATAATACTCGTCCTAATTCACCCACTTACGAGTGAATTTCAACCCCTGAAGCCAACAGAGTGACTTGTGTAAGGGAAGGGACAGCTACTATTATTATTTGCCGTGGCACTCCGGGGAGACTTAAAGATGATTGATGGCGTCATTTAAGGAAAATCCGGAAAACCTCACCCACCATCATAATATACATACAAGTTCTAAATCCTCGAAAGGTTATCGACACTAGATTGTTGATTAGATAATATGGGGTTCCAAGAGCTATAACGGTTACATTTTATTATTAATTCATAGAAAACTCTACCTGTTACAAAGTACTTTAGCAAATTATTTTAGAATTTGAGACAATATTCCCTTATTAATTAGAATTCATCATCTCCAATGAAAATATTAGGTTGACGTCAAGACAATTTTTCTTTTCAGGCCTTCGTGGAAAGCAACAAAAGCATAAAATGGTGCCCTGTACCGGACTGCGGAAGAGCGGTTAGACTTCCAGAAGCTGAAAGAACAAGTGTAGATGGACAAGCTAGTGGAAACACAACTAAGAAGTCGCTACCAATAACGTCGCACGCTGTTGATTGCGGAAACGCACATTTTTTCTGTTGGGAATGTCTCGGTAAGTTATTTTAAGTACATTATTGAGTTACTTATTTATAGAGTAGGACAAGATTATGATGGCAAGTCGGAACTAGATGAGTACTGGCAAATTGGATAGAAATTTCCCTTTAGAATGAGACATAAATAAGGCTGATAGCGTCTTAATGTATATCAAAAATGATTTAATTTACTAAACAAATTATTAATGTCGGTATACACAAATATTTAAAAGTTAAAATTAAGATCAATGGCAAGCAAAACCGTTATTATAACAGGCATATATAGATATCCTAACACAAATGTTAATGATTTTATGAGCAATTAGACTATACTTCTAGAGAATACGTAGAAGAGAGCATTTTCCTGGCTCCAACTGACAAAAAAGAAATTATAAGAATCATCAACTTCCTAAAAAATAACAAAGCCCCAGGTGTAGATGATATGACAGCGGAAATTTTAAAAGAAGTTTCTATTGAAGTATGTTCCTTATAAATCTAATGTTCCAAAATGGTATTTGTCCAAAGGAATTTAAATCTGCCAAAATAACACCAATTTTTAAAAATGGAAACCAAATTATTGGCCAATATCTTTAATTTCTAATGTTGCAAACTAATAATAGTATATACCTACATGATTTGAAGCTCATTACACCACCAACTCCAAACACCAAAGTTAAACAAACATTCTGTTTTATCGTTTACTAATCCTGGACAATGTGTTTAGGGCAGGCACACGCTCCCTGCGGCTGTAAGCAATGGCAGGAATGGCACAATCACATCAGCGAAGTGAAACCTGAAGAACTAAAAGCATCTTGTAGTGGTACAGAAGACGCAGCAAACTGCTTATGGCTCGTGACCAATTCTAAACCTTGCCCTTGTTGCAAGAGTCCTATACAGAAAAACGAAGGCTGTAACCATATGAAGTGTTCAAAGGTATTTTTTTTTTCCTATTTTACATTTAGTCTAGAAGCTTAACCCTTTTTAAATTCGATATTTACTAATATTTTCCAAAGTTTTTCCAAATAATCAATTAATTAAAATTTGTAAAATATAAAAAATTTTTAGTGCAAATACGATTTTTGTTGGGTCTGCCAAGAATCTTGGAAACGACACAGTTCCGCTACCGGTGGTTACTTCCGCTGCAACCGGTTTGAAGCTGTCAGCAAAGCCGATGAAAAGCAAGGAACTTTAATCATTGAAGCTCTAGATAGAAATAATCAAATGCAAGAAATGTCGCGGTTTCTTCATTTTTATACCAGATTTAAAAATCACGAGAACAGTCAAAAGCTCGAAGAGATCCTGTTGACCAGCGTGAAGCAAAAAATGGAAGTGTTGGCTAGTAGTTTAGGACCAGCTAAAGGCGATGGTAAAATCTAAAAAAAATTAATAAATGTAGCTCAATTTTAATTAATTTATTTATTTACAGAAATTATAGACAAAAGCACAAATTTTATAGAAGACGGAGTTAGAGAACTTCTCAAAGCAAGAAGAGTGCTATGTGGTTCGTATGTTTATGGGTTCTATCTTGAAGATGATGGCATTAACAAGACAATCTTTGAGTTCATGCAGGTAATTTTTCAATTTATATAGTTATTTTGTTTTCCATTATTTTTCCAATAAAATCGAATATTGGCTAAATTTGTGTATTTCTTAGAATGAGCTCGAAGAAGTGACTGAAAACTTGAGTGAAATGATTGCCAGACCTTACCTACGCACACCAAAGGCTGTGATAATTCAAACGTCTGCTCTTGTTCGAAGAAAACGACACGAATTTGTAAGAGCAGTCGAACAGGGTCTCATACCCCCTGAAACTCCACCCATGCAAAGAAAGAGGAGGAAAAAATATATCGATGTAAGTCTTGTTATGCTAATAATAAAAAAAATTGCTATAGTTTTTATTTTTTGTAGTCTGATTTATCTCAAACCTGCACTTGGTTAAAAGACTGCGAATGGCCTGAATATGATACAGACGAAGAGACTGACATGGGTGTTACCCACAAATCTTTTTGTACATGTAGAAGAAATAAACCAGAAGAAATTAACAGTATTTGCAATACTAATTGTAATAGTAAGTACAACAATACGTTCTATAAGCCTGGAGTATTTAATATTGACCCCACTGTAGAATCCCACTACAATATGGAATTGATCATAGCTCTAGAAATGTCGCGCCTTCAAATGATAGAAGACAGAATGAAGCAAGCTCAAGCCAATCAACAGACCATAACGCCCGATCCTAGTTCTAACAATAGCACGGAAAGCTCTTCTGACGATCAGTTGAAACTGGCCATACAACTGAGCCTTCAAGAATCTACTGCTGCTATCAGCAAACAACTACAAGAAAAAGAAAGGGCTAATTTAGAGAAAAGCATAGCTGAAAAAAGTCCTTTAGAAAAGATAGCGATGGAAAAGACAAACGCTGAGATAACAGTGGATTATTTTTTGAAATCATTAACGAGTGAGAATTTAGATATAAGGTGTCTGGATAAAATGAGTGAAGAAGGAATGGAAATGGAAATATCGCTGCCTTGTAAAGGGAATGAAGATGGCACTTTTCAGATATCTGATATCCACGAAAATGGTGAGTTTAACCAAAAGAAACAGTTTTTATGCCGATCAATAATAAACAAAAAGAGATAAGTTATAAACATAGTTTCAAATACTAGGGTAAAAAGTATCAACTAGTTTACGACGAGGGATAATTTTATTTATTACTTTTAAAGTTTTATTGTACTAGAATACTGAAAAGGGCCATTTGTTTGCGACAATACCTTTAGTCGTAAATATTAACAAATATAAAGACCATACGTAACTTAAACAGTCTTTCTTTTTTTTTTTTTGGTAGTTGCTTTTCTCGCTTCAGGAGAACTGGCTATTTAGGTGCTTTAGGTTTTTTGGTTGGACTACCTTTATTTGACTTTTTGACCTTTGTTGGAGCCTTAACCTTGGCAGGTGAAGCAATTGATGTGGCAGTTTTTAAAGCATCGGTTCCCTTATTATCTTTTTTGCTTTTGAGGCTTTCTTTTTTGCTTTGAGATTTCTTTGATTTCGTTAATTTCTTGGCTGCTTTTGGTTTTCTCCGTTTGTTGTTATACTACGTTTTTCTGTCGTAGTTTTTTTGGTTTAATCACTAGCGCTCTTCTTTTCTTTGTTAGAACTAAGCTTAGCTGAACCTAAAGATGTTAAAGAAACTAACTTGCTTGCACCTTTACCTTTTGTTTGTAACAATGAATCTGAACAACTGATCCCTTTAGATACTTCTTAATGAAAGGAGCAACCTTTTCTGCATCTACTTCATAATTGGCTGCGATTAATTTTTTAATAGCTTGAAGTGAAGACCCTCCACGTTCCTTTATTGACCATTTCTGAAGTAGGTGGATGAGATGGTTTCGTTTTCGAATTTTTAGTTTGTTTTTTTAGTTTTTTTCATAATAATAACTCCTTTGCAGAGCCCTCATTCTAGTCGGTGACGAATAATCTACAATTTTATTTAATTAGTTTTTAAAACCAGGGTATTTAGTTAAGATGGTCCTTGTTTATTTCAAGAGGATAATAATTACTTTCTATTGTTAATCTTTTGATATCAGGTTTATTTTACCAAGCAGCCTATTGAATCTCAATTACAAACTTTTGAACTTCTTAGTTTAATTGTTTTTTAGTCTTTAATAAAACATTTAGTTTAACACTATTTGAAAATACTTCATAAAATCCTTTCCAATTAGTTTTTTGGTTGACAAGGTTTGCATTTTGACCTGCTACTTCTTTCAATTTTATTTCATTAACGTATAAATCTTCATCTTAAATACGACTATAATTCATGTATGCTGTGATATTTAAAATATGTTTTTTAAGGTTTTGCTTTTGAAGACGGCGAAGAGTACGACAGCGACGTCCGTTTAAAGCGCTCCCACTCCACCGGCGATTTATGCGTGCGCAGAAGCGGGCGCGGCAACCGAATCCGCCCGAACGCCGACGAACCTCGTTACCATCTGGATTCGGATCACAGTAGCCAGCACGAGGACAAGCCCGAGGACGCGGTAAGAAGACTGATGGCCTTGCCTGCTGCGACAGCGAAAACCAGGCAGTTTTTGCTTTTGCACACCACTTATCCTGAAGAGGATATCTATCAGGAGCAGAGCTCGGTGGAAGATACCACGACTTCCGATTCCATTATTGCCGATCAAGAAATTTGCGGCATTTTGAGTTCTGTCACCGATGAAGATATAGGTAAATATACACAAAAAAATGTTGAGGAATTTAACGGTGTTGGTGCCATACATGAGTAAGGTGGATTTGATAGGAGAGAGAAGAAAACGTCCTTTAAGTCTCACAGAGTTAATAATCGGTTTTACAATATTTGATTAATAATAACAATGTTTTCATTTTGTTTAACTTTCAGGGATATTTAAATATAATTTTAATATTGAAACTGCCATTTTTCCTGAGGTATGGAAATTATCTGGCGTTACACCAGTATCGGTATATAAAAAGAAAAACCAAAGATGATATTGACAACTGAAAAGCCATTATAATACTCTATAATTTCTCTAAAGTATCCTAAATTGTCATCTGCTGTCATTTGTACCGACTTCTGTAAGGCATTCGACAGGATAATCTACCTATATCTGCTTTTTTCTTTTCAGGCAGTAAGACTTACGTCGATGAAACTAAAAAGACTGAAGAAATAGCCAAAATAACCGAATGCAAGAAACAAACGCATAACCCCTTTTCGTCGTTGAAAGCGAAGTTGTGTTCAGCCCATTTGCCCAAAACAAATTACTTATCTAAAATAGCCGTTAATAAAAACATTGGACTACTCGGAGAAAACAAATTGTGTAAAAATTCCGATCAAAAATTGTACGAAAATACGAAAAATAGAACGAAAGAGAACGGTGATAAAAAGTTCGTTATAATTAGTGAGTGTAAAAGTGAAAAACAGAGTCCAAAGAAGCACCATAAGAGTTGCAGAAAAAGTATATTTTCAAAGTCGACGGGATTTTTGGTTGAAGAACAGAAAAAAGCAAGTAGGGGTAAGTTTACAGAAGTTCTAAAGTCTTTAAACAGATCACTTTATTCAGGGTAACCACTACATACACTGTATCATCCTGTAGGATTGTCTATAGTTAAATTATGATGACACCCTATGGATACTTAGTCTATTATAAAAACCTCACTTTGATAATAATTATATTAACAGGAATCTACTGGTCTCTTTTGATAGTGAAATTACCATGATGAGATTTAGCTTTATGAAATTTTGTTGCTTTTATTACCGCATCTTCGTGATATTTGTCTTCAGCCATTAATCTTACCCTAAATACTTTTAATGAGGAATTACTCCACTGGACTTCCAGTAGAACGTGGGGCTTGATGTGATGTGTATGCGATGTGAGATACACCAAATCTTCTGTATTAGTAACGGAAGAGAATTCTATCAATAAAATTTGTACACTTAGACATGTAATTAACTCGCCACATTCCGATATATGACAGGGTTGGCCTTAGTGTTTATATTCCTGAATATTACTGGGCATTGAAGATAAAAGACTGACCATATCACACTATCTTATTATACTTCTGCCTTAATTTATTTAAGTTTATAGTAAACGTTTTCCTGAATTATAAGACTTTAGTAATCGTGACAATTGGTAGAAGCAAGAGTTTCCCTAATTTATAGTTAATTACTTTGTTCCACACTTAAACAAATGTCTGTACCACATTAATGAAGATGGTAATCAAACATTTCTTTCCTATACAGTTTTTCAATTACATCTATGATTAAAAATCATTAGACAAAAACAGAGAAATGAATGAAGATCCTACTTCGAAGAAATAAAAGATTTCCCGCAGGTAGCGGGGCTTCAAAAGGCTCTCTCAACAGATAAACACTGCAGCATTGATGCGCTAATCAAAGAGGAAGGCATAAAAACTGCCAACCTCGAAGATAGCATCAAAATTCTGCTGTCAATACACTTCCCTGACTCGGTCATCACAGATGTGACTGACTAGGTAGAGGAAGAATATAACCCATCTCTCTATGATTGGCAAACTGCCAAATACATTGTAGACGATGACAAAATTAAATGATACATATCTAGCTTCTCTCCATTTAAATCGCCAGGACCTGACGGTATCTATCCAGCACCTGGTAGATATGTTATGGTAAGAATGGGGTATTAATACACTGCTACCTTAAAGATTTATTGTAACCCTTTCTGTCGCTAATGCAGCAAGAAAGTGTCTCAATGCCTATAACGACCCTTCCAATCCTATTTTCTCAAGGATTTGACCTGGTAGGTAAATTTAGATCCTCGTTGGCTCTGAGGTACCTATATCCCCACAAATTGGTGAGAGGTAAAAGTTGACAGCTATCCGTAAAAAATTCAACCTAACAGGAGCCTGAAAACCATACCGACCAGAGCCATGGAAGTTACAGTTAGGCTCACTTCCCTTGATATTTACATCAAGAAGGTTGCTCTGATGATAATGACACACTTCCGCACAGTTAGAATAGAACCTAATATAGGATTTGGTAAGGTGGACGTCGCTTTTGGCAGGAGCCGCTCGATACGCTCCCACTGTTTCAAACGAATGTGGACTCCATCTCGCCAAGATATATCTTCCATAAGCCATATAAAGTTAGACCAAAATAAATAGAATAGCCGGAGGTAGTAGGTACGATTCGTATTTACACCGACGCGACGGTTCTAAAACAAAACAGGGCTCAGGATGTGTAATATACTCCAGATTCTTAAACCTAAACATAAAATGGGCTGCGGACAATAGTGCTAGTGCAGTTCAAACAGAGCTGAAGATAGCAAACAAGCACTACTCACCCTGAACAGACCAGTAATTTACTCAGGGTTAGTTAATACTAGAATATCACGAAGCTTTGGCCGAAGTATCCATCAACTTAAGATAGAGCAAAGGTCACGCCACATCAAAAGGTAGCCATCTTGTTAAATCACTGGCCAAGAAGGCAGCCAACCAAATACTTTTTGGACCTGACCCTTCTACTCTTCTATTGGCCTGACAAAATTGGTAGTGACAGACCTAATTAAAGAACATTCTCTTATGAAATTCAAGAAAAGATGGGATGAAACAAGACACTGCAGAGTTACCAGGGAGTTCTCAAGTTATCCTGACAACACTACAGCAAATAAACACTTGACTATGACTGGACAGAATCTGCGCTTGGGCACAGGCATTCTGACTGGTCATTGCCAAGTGCGGAAGCATCTTGGGGTTGTCACAATCCGTACTCTGCACAAGGGGCAAACAAGAAGATAATACCATCGAGCATATCCTCTATGATTGCCTTACGTTCTCATTTATTAGAAGATTTCTGTTCGGCGAGTATTGGCTAACACCGGCCTATATAAAAGAAGCACCTCTTGGCGGCGTTGTCTACTGCATAAAATCTGTAGGCTGCCTCACAAGCTAGGAGGCGCCTAATATGCACAATGGACCTAGTAAGGCCTTAGTACCGTGTGGTAACCCACCCTCTAGACATTACATATGAAGATACATCTTTGATCTCATGGGCTCTCTTTGAAGCTATTCTAATAGTCTGAAATTATGTTATTTCTTCATTAACTCTTTTAAATCATTTAAGTAAAAACATTTTTAAATTAATTCTGAAATTATATGGAACAAAAAACTTAATTTGATAGTTTAGTAATAATTATCGTTTTGGTACATATTTTAATCTAAAACATCCAATAAAAATGTATGTAAGTTTTGCAGTTATTGCTTTAAGTGGAAGTAGTAAAGTCTAATCCAGGTTAGTGTTTTCTTTTATTTTTCTTGAATTAGCAGGTCTGCAGCTTCTGCATAAAAAAGGAATTGTTACGAGAGCCTCCAATTCCACTGAGGGTCCTCTTGGTACAAGTTAAAATCATTTTAAACAAGAAAATATATAGTTAATATTTTTTACAACAATTTTCAGGTTTATCATCAAACCTACGTATCCAAATTTGCAAGAACCCCCTGAAACGCACAGATCAATTCTTAGAAACGGATAGTTCTAACGAATACGAAAGCGAGACAGGCATTCCGAAGTCCCCAACTCTTTTTATATCCGGTGTTTCAATATCCCGAACTCCAGAACCAAAATCCCCAGGAATGAGCCTCATCCAGAACGGCAGACCATCGCGCTCCTCCAGGTAAGCTCCAATATATTTCTTGTAAATTCCAGAGAAGTAAATGTTTTCTAGTTTCAGTATCCCTCTGCCGCTGACCTCCTGTTCGCTTAGTATATCCAGTACGAGTCTGAATAATTGTTCTTCCTTGCCTCCGGAGTTGTGTACGACCACTGCTACTAAAACCAACAGCACGCCTGTGTCTTCCAGGTCGAATCTTCAAACGCCCAGCGCGAGTCCTTCGAGATCGAATGTGGAAAATGGAAAAGCCAGAAGTGCCAACGAGCCCGAGAGGGAAAGAGAAATGTTCAGGTAAGTTAATTGAATTTAAAAAAGTCAGTGGCACAGAGCAACCGTAAATTAGAGTAGAATCTCCTAATGAAAAGGGAAAATGCCCATTTTGTTTGAGCACCATTGATCTACATTTTGACAGTTGTTACTTGCGACTGAGTATTATAGTTTACTAATAAAATTGCTGTGGAGGCGACTTTTTCCTTGTGTCTGAGTAAAAATAATTTTATAGTTTGTAAGAAGAGTATCTTAAAATGTGTTGTTGGAGTATCTATTTAGAAAGAGGTTAGGTTTTCTTCTGGTTTATAATTCCTTCTTTTAGTTAATTACCTGAGATGTGACAAACCATTATCTTGACAGTTAAGGCTGTTCTACCGCTTTCCGTTCGGTCGAAGTTGCGAGCTATCTCATCCATTTCATAGAATATTTCTGTACGCAATGTTACCTTTTTTCTAGATTTCTATGTTGTTAATTATTTAATAAGTAATTTAGTTTAAATTGTTGACATGTGTGGATTCAAAAATTGACCAGGACAAATAAAATTAGAGTAGCTTGACCTGTTCGCGGGCCAAGATCTACTTTAAGATAAAATAAAAGATATTAAAGTAAAGCAATGACAAAAAAAGTTGAGCGCCACCAAGTTTTTCAGTAACTTGGAAAACTTCTGATTCTAAATGTCCTGTTTAAATGAGTGTCTCTGGTACTTAAAGTTATCTGTAAGAGTTGTGGCAAATAAAAGAAACTGAGAAAATTTAATACATTTATTAAAAAGTGAAAGATTAATTTTACAAATTAGATAGTGAATGAGTTGAATGAATGAATGATAAAATTTACTGACGATACTGATAGATGGTGGTATTTTGGTACGTAAGTACGGTACTTTCCTTTTTATAGCTAAAGGCAACTAGCAAGGAGCTTCCTGGAGGACTTTGGAGCTTCTTAATACGTTTTAGAGCTTCTTCTTAGAGACGGTCCTTGGAGACAGTACTTCTTCTTTGAGACAGTAAAGATAGTACTTAGCCTCTTCTTGTTGGAGACAATATTTGAAGGTATAGAGTATTCTTCTTGGATACTTGGAGGAGTACTTCTTGGATACTGGGAGGAGTACTTCTTCTTGGATACTGGGAGGAGTACTTCTTCTTGGATACTCGGAAGAGTACTTCTTCTTGGATACTGGGAGGAGCCACTACAGGTTAAGAAATAAAAGGACCTGAGTACCGTGTGTAAAAGTACATATACATGCCAGTTTGGAAATCTAACGGATTTATGCATAAACGGAATGAATATAAAATATCACGACAAATATTAAAGTTACGTCATCTGAACAAAATATAAAATATCACGACAAATAATAAAGTTACATTATCTGAACAAAATATAAAATATTTATAAGGCAAAAATAAGTTAGGAGCACATTTATATTAATAGATATAAGATAGCTTAAAAAATATTATTAATTAGGGTAGCTATAATCTATATAAAATGAAATAGAATATAGAAGCATGGAGGTAAATAAAAAAAAGCACATGGCCGAGCTTTGGTTTTGCAACTAAATCCAGTAAAATGGGAATAAAAGAAAAACATTTACCTGACAATTATCCCAACGTTCACACTTAATAAACACAAATTAAAGAATTAAAGAATTAAGGAAAACTATTCATAGTAGGCACATTTATCGGTACATCCGACACATTGAACTCGAGACATCAGAAAGAGCGATTGATTCCAAGCGAATCGGTTTTGTGACCACTAGATTTTGCGCGCAAACGGTGCTTTGTGTAAAAATCGATAATGGTATTAATGCTAGGGCCAGAGTCTTTTACTATACGGAGAATGGTCGCACTGCGCAGCTTTCTGAGTGCCTTTTAAAAGAAGATAGAAAACTCCGCCATTTTGAACCCTTATTACGTGTTGCCTACATCTTGGCGCAATATTTTTAATAGCTGCGTTTTAATCATCCGCTTCTGCTTCGGAATTGTCGGTTTTCTTGTTTTAATCTGACAGGTTAAAACGACTGAACCGACAATTCCGGAAGCAGAAGCGGATGAATAAAACGCACTTGATATTTTGCTTGCTGCTGTCAGGTGTCAGTGAATAATATTTTTGGAGTCACAGTTTTTTGCTAAAGAATCAGTTAGCTCACTCGGACCAGTTGAAAGTTCCAAAATAACATCCACTCCAGGGATACAAATTCAGGATACGCAGAAGACTGCTGTTTTATTATAGGCGGTTGTCATATATTGTATTATCTGAGTTGCGCAGTGTATAAACTGGAACATTGAGATCAAAAGTGCCGACGCAGAGTGAGCGATCTGATTCTTTAGCTATAAACTGTTGCATAGGAATCAAAATGGCCGCGCCTTATGTTGGGCGTGTCGGACCTCTCTCTTGCCCCGTATAGTAATCAAAGTATGTGGTGTCAGTGAATATTATTTTTGAAGTCACAGTTTTTTGCTAAAGAATCAGTTAGCTCACTCGGACCAGTTGAAAATTCCAAAATAACATCCACTCCAGGGATACAAATTCAGGATACGCAGAAAACTGCTGTTTTATCATAGGCGGTTGTCATATATTGTATTATCCGAGTTGCGCAGTCTATAAACTGGAACATTGAGATCAAAAGTGCCGACGCAGAGTGAGCGATCTGATTCTTTAGCTATAAACTGTTGCATAGGAATCAAAATGGCCGCGCCTTATGTTGGGCGTGTCGGACCTCTCTCTTGCACCGTATGGGGAAAGTGGTATTGTGGGTGTTACGTTTGTATGACTGAATATTGTTGAAATGTTTGGATTATTTGCAACTGATGTCGTTATGTCCTTGGTTTTTTTTCATTTCATCAGTTAATAAGGAATGGGGAATTGTTGGACATGCGTTAGATAGTACCAACCTTGTAGATGGGGTGACGAGTTTACGCCCTTGGACTATTTCGTTATTAGTTTTAATGCTTCCATAGTTATTGATAAAGCTTTCAACAATATCTTGGCTTTTAAGGTACATACACACTCTATTATTGGATAATCTAGAGGTAAATAAGATATTCTGGGGCCCAATAATAGCTTCAAGCGGTATTAGATAATCTTGAATTTTTGTATTTTCAATAGACAGGAAAATTATTGCTTGATTTTTAGTTAGATATTGGTGCTGAGAAATCACAGAGGAGTAAGATTTAGTAGTGTGTTCATTTTGGGAGCTTTTGTACTCAGAAGTCCCTGATAAAGTACTTAATATATTAATTTGTGAATTTAGTCGAACCTAAAAGTCTGTGGTCGAAGCAACATTTACCATACAGCCGATGAAACTTTCTTGATAAGGCGAGAAATTTGTTAGTTTTTTGCTATCGATTCGGTTCCAAAACCAGGTTAGAAATGGATATTTAACTTATATTGTGTGGTATTTTATAGTTTTTATTTACAGAGCGGGATGTGACACACTGAAGAACACTAATATTCAAAATATTTGAAAATCTGTTTATTATGAGCTGAATAAATTCACTATTTTACAATTTAATCAAACCGGACTACCAAAAGTATATTATAGAAGTGTATTATAGAGATTGAGAAGCAGATGTAAAGTGTATTTTCTATTTTATAGTTGCTCTGTGCTAATGGTTACAATTAATTTTCTGTCAATCTTATAATACATTAAAAAAAAAAACTTTTTTACTTGAATGAAACCTGCAACGACTTTTAGATTCCCTAGGTCGTCCACAGATGGAGCTCTCAGCTCCGTCCTCCACGTTCAAGAGTCCAATCTGAGTTCGGATGACTTCCACGAAGCGCTGTTCCTTCTGGAAAGGTCGCCGAAAACCAGGGACTCCAAACGAAGGAAAAAATCGAAGAAGCGGGAGAAGGAGGACAAAAAAGAGGATCAAAGTTCTGTTTTGTAAATTATGGTGCCGGGTTGTTTAAAACGAGGAATATTTGCTTTTTGATTTGAGATTGAAACTTGGCTGTTGAAGAGGTGTTTTTTATTGGTTCTTAATATAATGAAAGTAAACTCTTATTATTTAAATGTGTTGAAATTTATGGAACTGTATGACGTTTTGTTATAAGTAGGTGGTTGTTAAAATTATCATTTTCTTTAAAATGTAAATTAAGGCTGGTAGTAGATCTTACAATATCTTGTAGAACATTCTAAATAGTTTCACATATTATCCATTTATATCCCAAATTGGCCCTTTACATGGCAATACATTTAAATTATCAGTAAGTTGATTTTGATTACCAATCTAATGCACAAATGACATTTTGTGTATTTATAAGGAATGATCATACATGTATTTGGTTTAGAGATTATTTGGCAAGACAGCATAAAATCATAAAGGATGAACTGTCGCAGCACATAACCTCTGAAAAATGATAACTCATATTATATAGAGTGAAATATATTTTTCCAAAGCCACCCCGAGTTCAAATGAACAAAAATAGGTTACTCTATATTTCACATAGCGCTGTTGTCAGACGTAACACTTCTTCCGATTATTGTACTACTAATATTAAAAGTATCGTAAACTTGGCATCAATGTTTAATTAAAATATGTCTGCAAGGGTCTCCTAGAATGTGAATTCATGTTGGCTTTGGAAATAACTTAAAAGTATCGAAAAATAAATAATTTTTAGCTTTTAATCAGATATAGTTTAAAATTATGGCTATTATTTGTTAAACACATTTTATTTTCCTCTGTCAAGAGTGCCAAGTTTCAATTTTAATCAAAAAACGAAAATCTATCAGTTATCGTCTCCACTTAAAAAGACTGTTTAATTGTTAAGTGATCTGTTAAATAAAAAATTATTAAAACGAAACCGTGATTTTGTGATAAACATTATGGCAAGAAATGTGACCAAAAAAAAAATGTTAAAAAAAAACTTGTTACTTATTATTTCAACATTTTATACAGCGATAAACGATAAGCACAAAAAAATGGAAGATTTTTAGGAATATTAGAACTCTTAGTAGTCGGATATGTATAAAACAAAATCTTTTTTATTACTGTAATATAAGAAATCCAAAAATGTTCGTTTAAGTATTTTACACTTTTGTAAAAATCTGTATTTTTTAGATTGCTGTATAACATGTTAAAAATGCTTTTTAATACTTGTCCAAATCTAATTTTTTTATTAAATTTACATATATTGAATGTACACAGTGAAAGTGATATCACAGTATTATTTTGTTTAATCAATTATAACTATAAAGAGAGATTCACATGAAACAGATCAAGTTATTTACTAAAATAAAGTTAAAGTTACTTTTAGTACTTGTTACCGTATTTCAATATCCGAAATATAAAATAAAATGATGAGTTTTATATGAATCACCCTATATATTTATAGTGCGTTCAAAAAGTCTGTCCGCCTTCTATTTCCAAAATATGATGTCTCCAAGCTCTATAAGAAGTTAATACCTTAGTGAAAATCAAAAATTGTGACTGTTGTTTTGAAAGTACCTACTTACAAACTATTTACAAATAAAAATCATACAATGTACCTATATGATGTAGTCTTATAGTGAAGTTCGTCTGTCTTTTCATGAAGATCCTAGTCACAAAACAAAGCGTCGGCATATTGTGTAAAATCATGAAGCTACACAATCACCCAAGGCATTCTTTTGAGGTATAATGCGTAACATAATCTGACTAAATTTAAATAACGGCACTTTGTGAAGTAACGATTTATAGTCGTCAGATTGTGTAAAGTGTTTAATTTACCTGGTTTTATTGAAGCTGGTATTAATTTTGTTATTATTTGTGGTTATTATAGAGGAAAATATTAAAAATAAGTTGTTTAATGCTTAATATAACAAATATTATACGTCATGTCCGAACAAAAGACTATACAACATGCAGCAGTTAGTAAGACATAAACAATTGTTTGAGGTTATGTTATAAATCATGCAAAATATACGTAAACATCAAAGCTAGATCATATAGAGTGGACTCAATAATAATTATTTAAGTATATTCATAGGGTAAATCCGTATATGGTGCGTTTAGATCTTACTAGAGATTTTTGGTTTGGGGCTCTTAATTAGTTTCAAGCTAGAAGATTTACTATAAGCTTTATAATTGAATGTGTTATTTTAGGAAAGTCATTTGTCACAAAACACTAGTTTTGGTAAACTCAAAAAAACAGTATCATTTCCAAAAAAGCTTAAAGAAAAATTTCAAAACAAATCAGATGCATACATATATGTATTAGAAATGTTTTAGTAAGCTTGGAATAGAAAAACATTTTTATATGACTACAGGGTTGCCCATAATTTTTTTTGGACAAATCACGTTTCTAAAATAAACATGAAGGATTTCAAAAATAAAATGTGCAAATTACTTTAAACATGTATTTTATATGTTGAACTCAAGAGTATAATCATTAACCTTCATCTTCTTCAGTGGTAGTAGGCCAGCTGCGTAGATTCTCGTAAAAATCTAGGTATTGGGAAGGTATATACTTGATCAATTTCTCGATATCCCGTTTTTTTTCCACATTAAGTGGCACCTTGCCATTATAAGCTGGCTCATTCGGCAATTCAACAGGGGCACCAGCAGACATACGAAAATGGTGATACTTCGAGATTAAAAATGAAACTTTGTTTTCCTTAGGAACATGTCTCCCTTTTGTTTCATATGATAGTGTTTTCTTCCTGTAATGCAGTGGCCACCATTGTTTATAATCTTTAATATCCTCTGTGGAAACCATTGTTACCATAGCCTTTTTTGGTGTCTTGGTTGCATTTGAAATTTGTTTAACGTATTGCTTGGGAACGTATACTCTATCAAGCCATTTTATTCGTCTCTTCAGGGTGCCAAAATTTCTGTCATTTGGCATGAAAGAATGACCACGGATGGGCGTGTAGTAGTTGATAGTCTCAAACCTCTTTGTTTGAACCAATGCACACAAGAATCTCAGTAAAGTGTGGTTCCGATTCTGGCCACCACATGCATCGGAGAAAAGATGAAGGTGTCGCACTTGGGGAGGTAGCTCGTTTTGAACATACATATTAAGCATTGTACATACTTCGTCTGGACCTTTTTTGGCTTGGCCTTCATGATAAACGTAATACATTGAGTTACCAGCGCTGATATTATGAATATTAAAGACGTTAACCCAGAGTTGCCGATAATAGAACACCTCTTGTACGGGGATGTGAGGAAGGGGAAGATTTTGCATAAAATCCATAGATATCCCTGCAGTGTCATCCCTACCCAGAGATTCCATAGATTTCATTTTGGAGTAAAACTTTCTTGATCTCCTTTTATGTACCTCTAATTCAGCCTCAGCCACCCTCTTGGCATGTGGGTTGAGTTCGTTACTGTTCTTCCAAACCTCAAGTCAAAGTTCTGTCTGGAAAACTTTTGGTAATAAAAGTAGGAAACTCTCGAGTCTGGGTGCTCTTCTTTAAACAGCTCATACATTGCTTTTATAGTGAGCTCTGCACTTAGATACTTGACCTCCGAGTTTGAGTAGCGTGCAGTTTTTGTGGGGAATTTATTTATATGCGCCCTGATTTCTTGGCAGTCTGACTCAGGCATCTTATATCGATTGTCTTGTTGACCTCTCATATCTTTTGGGATATTCCCCTGCTGCAGCAGTGAAGTCAGACGTCGGAGTCTTTTCTCTGTTATGCCGAACAAACTGATAAAAGCTTTTTTGCAAACCTTTTTTTCGTTTACATAATAGAGGAATACAGCTGACCGAACAAACACATTTTTTCTTGATCTCTGGCGCTTCACAAGCTTCAATTTGACTCTGCTTTACAGGTAGACATCCTGAGCATCTTTACTCGATAGTTTGGAGAAATTTTCGATGAGAGATGTCTTTTGATCATCTGTGAATTTTTCAGTGCATTTCCAACGACATCTGGAACAAATAGAAAAAACTAATAAGTGATTAGATTCCATAGGTTTATATTAAATTTTAACCAGATTATTAGTTTTTTCAATTATAACTAGAGAACAAAATAAATCGTATATTACCTGCAATCACCTCCATACTGGCGAGCTGGAACTTCGTTACCAACACTGTTTACATACGAAGCACCTTCCAGTCTAGCTTTCTTGATTCTTACCCATTTGTAACTGTTCGCATTTCTCACTCCTTTTTTTCTTTTTTTTTGTTGATTTTCTGGATCATTCATTTTTTCTTAAATAAACCGAATGAATATTATTTAAAGCACGTTTACAACTCAACCACCTGTTGTCTACTAAGAAATCAACGAAATAGATAAAAAACAAACTGTCAACATTGTCCCATCTCCTTCTATCGTTGCCACCTTCTAACCGTTTGTTCTTATCAAAGTGGGGGCACTTTTGACGCGTTTATTATAGTAAGGTCAGATGTCCCGGACAACCGACGTTTCTTAAATAAAACTGTCGAAGGCCACATCTTTCAGCGTGAATAAAAACGTCGTAGATGCCTGAATATGTGCCGTTTCTACTATCAACATGTAAAGATAATGACATTTGATGGATTTTTCAACAAAAATATTTTTCGCTATATTGGACAACTGACCTTCCTAAAATAACACATTCAATTAGTTTAAATTTATTTCACATATTTCAGTTGCCGGATATTGATCCTGATAATCCTGATTTAAAAGAATTCAACATTTTTTGTTTGTTCTATTACTTCCACATCACACAAGGTGAGGGAAAATTGTTACACTGGTTTTTGATATCTTAATTTATTTCAACTCAACTTTTACAATAACTTTACAACTGATAACAATAACGTATAACGTCTATCATAAAACTGACTCACTGACGTCAGGATTACCGACTTATATAGAATTGCTTTAACCTTCTCGAACTTTCTCGAACTGTCCAGGTTTTTGATTACTGGGACCTGGTTGGAACTAGCGACGTAGATCTGGACCACGGCAAGGCGCTAACTTTTCAATGTGAACTACTGCTAAATGCGGTAGATCAGCATTGGAATTCTCATCTTTCAATACGGCACGTGTTGAAACGACTATCTTCGTTTTACAGAATGCGATTTGTATGTAATGTCTTTCTCTATTTGATGCGTTACGTGTTGAGTACGCACATAAGAATCCCTGTCCTGGTCGTTGATTTTCCTTAAGGACGGTGCCGTTGCCGCTGCGATTTCTGGCTAAGTCATCCTCGGTGCTTGGGATTGGACATCCATACTGGGTAGCCTCTCTTAAAATGTGTCTCTGTGGCGCGCCTGTTGATTCTAGCTTCTGCTTTATTGCTGTTGGCTTTCAGTCGTTTCCGGGCGAATCCATAGACCTTTGTCCTGCCATTGCATTCATCACATTTTTTTACATCAATCCGCTACATCCCGTCGGCAGTTGACCCAATAAAATCTTTCCCAAACTCGTGCTAGTGTCCTTTTAGTACCAAAATGTCCTCCCGAACGGCTACTATAAAGTTCCTCCAACACACTTCTGACGTGATTTCCGCAGTACCATTTGGCAGGCTACATGTTCTCCATCGGGGCTCTCCCACTTCCGGTGCAATAGGCCATCGTGAAGATACAAGGAATCCCATTGTGTCTTGTACCGTTTAATAGCTCCACTGTATTTGGCTCTCTTGCTAAGTGAGTGTGACTTTACTTTTGAGCCATTCTCGGACAATCTTCAAGTAATTGTCTTGCTTCTGTCCCTTTCTCAGGCTTTCAAAGGGTGATTTCTTGTTCGTCGCCCTCTGGCTTGATAGTGGTTGCCCGAAGAGTAACTGTATCAACTGGTTCCTCTCGTTCTCCGAGCCATTTACTGTACCGGCGTTCTCGTTCTAAACAGGGTCGCCTGGAGAGAATATCTGCGTTGCTATGGAGACGGCCTCTACGATGCTCTACTTCCTTGTTATTGCTAGAAAGCCGGCTAGGTATTAGTAATTGGTTTCTCCGGGACGCATAACTGCTGTAATTATTTCTTGTTGGACTTCGTGACGGTCTTCGGGAGATTGATCATGAGACTTTCTGGGCTCATTCCCTGATTCTTAATTTACAGAACCAGCCCTGCTTCTGCCCGATTCTTCCTCAATTAAAGCATCTTCTGCTTCCATTTTGGTTGTTTCGTTGCATATTTTGCAGGATATTTAAGATTTGGGAGATGGTAGGTTGGGGAGTAATATAAGTATTGGCCTCCTCACTTTCCTGGGATTTAATTTCTCTTATGCGAGAAGATCTGGAAAGAAGTTTTATTGCTTCATATGCCTGGGCTGCAATCAGTTTCTCCCTCATCGTCTTGTGATGTTGTAGATGAAGTTCATCAATGAATGTCTGTATTCCGATTTGTTCTTGGAAATCTTTAGGCGCCTGTGGATAGGCCAGATAAATCAATCTTCTTATGTCGGCCTCGAATTCTTGTAGACTCTCATTATGTTTCTAACTACGAATTTTTAGCTGGCTTTGGAATGCTCATTTTAAATGCTGCTGGCCCTATCTTGTCTCCAACGCTTGGACGAGAGATGAATAACTGGGTTTTTCTTGGGGAAGTAACTGTAAAACGGTTGCTGCCTGTCCTTACAGCGACACTATTAATGAAGCCGCCATCACTTTTTTAGCCCAGCCATTGTATCTAGCTGCAGCTTCAAATTGGAGTCGATATGTTTCCCATGTTGTCTGACAGACAAACGTTGCTGGCTTAATGGTCTTGCTAGTATGGTTTTGTGAAACTAAGTTTTGGCCTCCTTACTTTCCTGGGATTTAATTTCTCTTATGCGAGAAGATCTGGAAAGAAGTTTTTTTGCTTCATATGCCTGGGCTGTAATCAGTTTCTTCCTCAGCGTCTTGTGATGTTGTAGATGAAG
This sequence comes from Psylliodes chrysocephalus, assembly GCA_927349885.1. Lineage (NCBI taxonomy): Eukaryota > Metazoa > Arthropoda > Insecta > Coleoptera > Chrysomelidae > Psylliodes > Psylliodes chrysocephalus. The sequence continues at coordinate 80,602,951 of OV651817.1, read as the reverse complement.
TTCATCAATGAATGTCTGTATTCCGATTTGTTCTTGGAAATCTTTAGGCACCTGTGGATAGGCCAGATAAATCAATCTTCTTATGTCGGCCTCGAATTCTTGTAGATTCTCATTATGTTTCTAACTACGAATTTTTAGCTGGCTTTGGAATGCCCGTTTTAAATGCTGCTGGCCCTATCTTGTCTCCAACGCTTGGACGAGAGATAAATAACTGGGTTCTTCTTGGGGAAGTAACTGTAAAACGGTAGCTGCCTGTCCTTACAGCGACACTATTAATGAAGCCGCCAATTAGCCCAGCCATTGGCTCTAGCTGCAGCTTCAAATTGGAGTCGATGTTTCCCATGTTGTCTGACTGACAAACGTTGATGGCTTAATGGTCTTGCTAGTATGGTTTTGTGGAACTAGGTTTTGAATATAGCCTGGTTCGGTTATAGATGAGGATGAGGTAGTGTTTGCAGTTTCTCTGTTGCTTACCAAAGCTAGGCTACGAATTCTTCTTTCTGTCTTAATTAGTTTAGTTTTAATTTGTCTTTCTAACTCTACTCTGGTCGTTGCTTGTTGTTTTAAATTAGTTTTTAAATGTTCTTGTTTAGCTGACTTACCTCTTGTCTGAAGTTTTCTTGAATTTGTATCAATTCATAATCACTTCCGCTTTTCTATGTCTCTCCTCTTCTCGCTTTTCCATCTTCTCTTTTTCTTTCTTCCTACGCCTTTCCTTTTCCTCCTCTTCTTCGTTCCTACGCCTATTCTTTTCCTCCTCTTCTTTCTTCCTACGCCTTTCCTTTTCTTCTTTTCGCCTTACTCTCTCTTCTTCCATCTTTAAAACCATACTGGTGGGCCTGAAGTATCCATATCTGTTTCGTGCCTTTACTTATGACGACCGCAGCCCGCTGCAGGGTGCTGCGTAAAAATATTGTGTAGGTAAAACATTTTTTTTTTGCCCAAAACTATCAGACTAGCACTAAAATGTCAAAAAAAATTGTCGGTGGGCCCGAACGGTTTAAGGTATCGATTTCAAATTTAATAGACATAATCAAAAAAGCTCTAAAATAGTTTTTAATATTTTTAGCGATATATAATATATATGATAAAACGTTAGGAGTGGAAGTATTGATTCAGTTTGCAGGATTTTTTTTTGATCTCTGTTTAATACCGATCCGCCCTATATAATCCAATGTCTCGGTAACAAGTACGGAAGAGTCATTATAACACAATATGCCTTGCCTTTGTGGGCATAATATTTTAATTCAGGCAGGTTGTGTTACACACATTTTTCCGAAATGCTACGGGCTTTTAATGAAAAGCCTTCGTGATATGACTAGGATCTTCATGAAAAGACAGATTTCACTATAAGCCTACCAAATCTACAAAAAATAACGTAACTGGCTGATATTTCGATTTAGGTATCCAATACAATTGCATACTGCCAGAGAGAATAAGAAAAACACTTTAAGCATCTAATTAAATAAAATTAATAAGCTATTTGTTCTTGTTATTTTGATATTAATTTTTGTTATAATATTTACCTTTTTCTAATACTACGCAATTATACGAAAAACTACAAAAATATACAGGATCTAGAGTTTAAAAAATATTGCGTTATTTCGTAAATTTTTTTGTACGTATCTATAATCTTTCTTTACAGTTTATCAAATTTCTAGAGGCTTTCGACGGCTAGACAGAGAAAGCACTACTGACAGGCATCCCGACGGATTTACGCAATGAAAGTACACTCTGCGCATCAAGTATTTCACTATTTCATTCTGACGTAAATGTCAGATGTACATTCCGCTAAAACATTTCTTTTATTTTCGTTTGTGTTTTTTGCTCATTACAGTTTAATAGAACCTAAGTATGGAGTTTAATAGCAAATTAAGAGGCCGCGTGATTAACAGTCAATCTCGCGAAATAATAGCCAATGTTATAGAGTTTATGAGAAGAGAAGGAAACTTTAATTCACCTTCAATACCATTTAAAAATGTAAATGATCGTGTTGCTGCAGCCACAGGAGTATCTAAAAACACTGTCGTCCGCATTTCTGGAGAGAAAAAAGAATCGATAACCGTGAGATATCGGAATTTTCATCACCAAGAAAAACCATTAAAAAACCAAAAACAGTTAATTATATAGATGAAGCTGCACAAGAATCAAATTTTATTTTTTTATTATTAGATAGCTATTTTTGTTTCTGAGTTGTGTTCATTTACAGGCTCAATTTTTTCCGTTTCTCCTTTTTGATTTTATATGGGGTTTCAAGTTGTTTTTGACTTATTTCGACGTAAATCACAACAACACACTTTTTTAATAAAGCAAACAAGTGTTAATAGGTATATGTACGTGTAAACTACAATTACAAAAAATTGATATGAAACCCATGAAACCACCAACAAAAATGTAAAGCTAGCTTCCGTACTAGAACATGGTGTCATTCGTCGAGATAATTTATCGTTTTGTTTAATAGATCAAGAAATGTAAATATTCCCCTGTTATTTTTTATAAAATTATAAGAGAAATAAATTTTTTTCTAAATAGTATAGTTTATTATTTTGTAGAAAAACAAAATTTCGAAAATTTTAGTAATGTTTCAGAAACAACCGTTATTAAAAATAGGTATCATTTTCCTTAATAAGGTAGAAATAAAATATAAACTATTTCCACGATTTACAAAGGCCTACAAAAAAATTATAGGTATTTTCCGCTATCCTATAAAATTTATATTTTCTGACTCAATTTCAAAAGGTTGAAGGAATTCCAAAACACCTTTTATGGCATAATAATTATTTTCAATTCTACATACTATCTTTAGCTGCTTTTAAAAACGTTCTAAGAAAGTCCAATCAGACCAATTTAATCCCTAAACTATTCCACCCTTTTAAAATTTAATTACCTAAAAATATTAAAAACTATTTAAAATAACTTGTTTAGCAGACTGTACAATAGCTATCTTAGTCACACGTAGCGCGTTCTCTGTCTGGGCGTCGAACACCTCTAGAAATTTGATGAACTGTAAGAAAAAGTATAAAATATATTAAAAAAAAAAAACATGAAACCAAGAAAACTATAAAAAATATTTTTTTCCTAATTTCTAGTGATCTATGAGTACTATTTCCGAAATCTCTATATCTATATAATTAATTTTAACTGGGATACCCTATGGCCTACTAATACTATAGGTATTTTAGATTATTATAAGTAGTAGGTACTTAGATACTTTTTAGAAATATTTGGTATCTAGGTATTGATTACTTCAGTAATTTTTATGTATGAATAATGTTTTGATCAGCACAGGGATTTCTTATGTGCAAACTCGACACGTTACTTATAATAAAGAGAAACATTACATAAGAATCGTAGTCTGTTGAAGAAGGATAGACATCTCGATATATGCCGTATTGAAAGATGAGAACCCCACTGCTGATTATCTCTGTTTTTAGAGCATGCTGATATCACTTAATTTTGGTAATATAAGTATCTAAGATTTTATGAACGCTTTATATAACTATATCCTAAGTAACTCACTAATGTTGAGTGAAAATATATTATTAAAACGGCACATTCATATATATAATTACTGTAATCAATATTTAAAAACATGTTTGTATTAAAGAAAACACAATAGAAGTATGACTGCCCCTAAAGATTATCCAGGTATAATTTTCGATAGTTTTATGGGACATCTAGTGTGTAGAAAGTGTCTGCAGGTTGTATACTTGCTGAAAAATATTAAATGTATCCAAAATAGATACATCATCATCATCATCATTGATCAAGGAAAGAAAATTTCAAATCAGTTACCACTGAATTCTATTTTTAACAAGTTTGAATGATGGAGCAACTAGTTTCAGTTTCTACGGGTCATCATCAGATCTAAACAGTGAGGGGTTATACAACATAGTAAGATACAAAGATGATTATTTTCTAATAGCTAATTTAAATGCAGTGTATTCGATAAAGCTGTCAAAGCTTAACTAATTAAGGGCTCTTTTCCTTACAGAATTTGTTTAAAACATTGTTTTAAACGTTTCGTCTATTTTTGCTTAAGCAGTTTTTAAGAGGTTTATTGGAAATCAAAATAAATATATTTAGAAAGCGTATATAGAAGAAATGCATTCCTTGAGATGAAAATATATGTATTTTGTGTTTAAATCATCCAGGTTTAATTTTTATACAAAACAAGCAATTTTTAATGTTTTCAGGCGCAATATTGGATGCGCCATTTTTATTTCTAATTTTGAATGTCATACTCAAAATCACTGACCTTAAAAACTCTGCTGGTCCTACTTTTATTCAATACAAGCAATTTTTATTATTTTGAAGCGCCATATTGGATCAGTCATTTTGCATTTCTAATTTATATTACCACAGTCTAAATTAGTGACCCTAAGAAGCGCTTAGAATCCTTACAGGTTTAATTTTTATGCAATACAAGCAATTTTTAATATTTTTGGGTATCATATGGATCCATCATTTTCTATTACTAATTTTTAATGTCATATTCCAAATCAGCTACCCCAAAAACCCCTTAGAAATCCTCAAGGTTTATTTTTGTGCAGAACAAGCAATTTTTAATCATTTCGGATGCCATATTGCATCTGGTATTTTGTATTTTTAAATTTTAAAGTCGTATTCAAAATCAGAGACCTCTAAAACATTTTGAAAAAAACTCTCCCCTCCATATTTAATTTTTATGTAAAATAAGCAATTTTTAATATTATAAGGCGCCATATTGGAACCGCCATTTTGCATTTTTTTTAAATCGGCGACCTCAAAAATATCTTATAGATCTTTCAGATTTCATTTTTATGTAAAATAAGCATTTTTTAATATTTTTGGATGCCATATTTGATCTGCAATTTTCTGTTTTTAATTTTTAATGTCACATTTAAAATCAACTACCCCAAAAACTCCCTAGAAATCCTCAAGGTTAATTTTTATGCAAAAAAAGCAATTTTTAATTATTTCGGACGCCATATTGCATTTCTCATTTTGTATTTTTAAATTTTAAAGTCATATTTAAAACCTTTTCTCCTTGTGTAATTTTTATGCGAAACAAGCACTTTTTAATGTTTTAGGGCGCCATATTGGATTCGCCATTTTACATTTGTTATTTTTAATGTCATATTCTAAATCAGCGACCTCAAAAACCCCTTATAAATTCTACAGATTTAATTTTGATGCAAAACAAACAATTTTTTATATTTTCGGATGCCATATTGGATATGTCAATTTCTGTTTCTTATTTTTAATGACATATTCAAAATCAGCTACTCCAAAAACTCATTATAAATCCTCAAGATTTATCTTTGCGCAAAACAAGCAATTTTTAATAATTTCGGACGCCATATTGCATCTGCTATTTTGTATTTCTAAATTTTAAAAATCAGTGACCTCTAAAACCATTAGAAACTCTCCCCTTTAGGATTAAAGTTGATACAAAACAAGCAATTTTTAATCTTTTATGGCTCCATATTGGATTCGCCATTTTGCATTTTTTTTTTTTTAATTTGGTGTCATCGGCGTCGACTACTACGGCCATTAGCCTCGTGTTCTGTGTAGGCTTTGTTACTGTTTCCCAGCGCCACTTTAGGAACAGCACTGTTAATTAGAACCCAACAGTGAATGGTCGAGTGGGGAATCCTACCTATGCATTAGAATTATTATTTAATTTTTTTTAATTAAATAAAAATCCCTGACACCGGTGGGATTCGATCCTGAGACCTTCCGATCTCAAAGAAATTTTAATTTCATATTCATATTCAAAAACCCCTTTGAAATACTCCAGATATAATTTTTATACAAAACAAGCACTTTTTAATGTTTTAGGGCACCATATTGGATCTGCCATTTTGCATTTGTAATTTTTAATGTCATATTCAAAATCAGCGACCTTAAAAACCTCTTATATTCTTCAGATTTAATTTTTATGCAAAACAAACAATTTTTTAATATTATCGGATCCCATAATGGATCCGTCATTTTGCATTTCTAATTTATTACATCATAATCAAATAAGCGACTCCAAAAACTCTTTAGAAACCATTCAGCTTTCATTTTTTGGCAAAACAAGCAAGTTTTAATTTTTTCGGGCACCATATTGGATCCGCCATTTTATATTTAAAATTTTTAATGTCATATTCAAAATTAAAAACCCCAAAAACCACTTAGAAATCTTCAACGTTTGATTTGTTTGCAAAAAATCAATTTTTAATAATTTCTGACGCCATATTGCATCCACTATTTTGTATTTCTAATTTTTAAAGTCATATTCAAAATCAGCGATCTTGAAAACCCTATAGGTTTAAATTTTATGCAAAACAAACATTTTGAACATTCTCGGGCGCCATATTGGATCCGCCATTTTGCATTTCTAATTTTTAATGCAATATTCACAATCAGTGACTTCCAAACCTCCTTAGAAATCCACCTGGTTTCATTTTCATGCAAAACAAAAAAAAATAATATTTTCGCCATATTAGATCCGCCATTTTGATCATGAGAACGAATTTACAATATTTTGTCAAAAAAAATAGGCGAAATATCCCATAGTGTATTGTTGTATCGAAAATGCTAATAGTTTTCAAATTTGTTAATAATAAAATTAAGTGGTAACTCAGAGTTTTCTCTATTTATATGATAACTGTCAAATTTGTGAAAACTATTATTTACAAATGCCAATTATAATTTTTTATGTAAGAATATTAGTTTATTAATTAATAGTTATTACTAAAACATTTAAATTATCCTAATCTATTCTTTTATTTTTTATTATATTACTTATTATAACTGTATTTTACAGAAAGACGGTCCATCCTGTATACACTTCTACACCGCATTAGCGTGACATTATTGAATTAAGCCAAACATAAACAAATCATTCTGTCATTGATTTTGACACAAACATTTGTAGTTTGTTTGACAATTAATATTTATTTTAAAGGACAAAAATAGTTTAAAGATATGTAAATATATGATTTTTATTCTAATTATTTAAATTATTACAATCTTAAAAATAATACAAAAAATAGACACCTAACCTTTGTTTTTACAGAATTAATTACTAAACGAATGATTAATTAACTATAATATATTTTAAAATCACCTAACTGAAATAATCAAGGGTTAAAGACTAGATATTTAGCACACAAAAAACTTTGTTTGGCTTATTTTTACGTCATAACTAATGCACGCATTAAGCAAAAAGGTTCACTACGTCATTGGGGTAAATAATTATTATTTACATTTTAATCAAAAATAATATTAATATTATTTTTGTAATAAACCATCATTGACTCCTTTTATTATAAGTATTATTTCTCTTCTAATTCTCAGATCCTTTGTCTCCATTTTGTTTAAGTCTTCCATCAATTATAAAGCAGCTCTCACTTCATTTCTATAATATATTAAATTACAAGTAATTTATCCTTATATGTCTCCAGTAATTTTATCAAATACCAAAGATAGTAGACTGAGAATTGATGCACACCTCTATTTTTAATTTAAATTCATTATAAACCAAAAGGAAAGAATATCAAACCCAAACTATAAAAATTGATTCTAAAGTAAAGTTACTTTCACTGAAATTATTTTAAAAACTTTTTATTGCGATTTGACATAAATAAGAACTTACCTAGTTGATCAAGTTTTATCCCACTGTCCTTGTAGGAAACCAGCTTAATTAAAAAAAATCGACAAGCACATAAGTCTGAAAATTTTATGATAAACCCATTACGACAAAATTATTGTATTAATAAAAAAAAAAAAACAGTAAAAAAGATCGTGATATGTACTCGTGAAGTGATATATGACTTTGAATAAAAAAAATGTAGTTTTTAGTTTTTATATGATCATATATAGATGTATCTACTTCTGAAGCATTTAAAAATCGTTTATAAGTTTCTATAATATCGTAGAATTAGTCAACAGATGTAACTGAACAGGACAATTGAGGGGTTTAAAGTTTAAACCTAGGATGAGTGTTTGATATCGATGGGCTGAAAAAGCAATTGTGGCCCTAAATATGAAGATTTATACTTAAAGATATTTTGAAAATCGTTTTTTTTATATTATTTTACATAATTTTTTCAAAATTTAGTAACTTATTTCATAGTTTTGTAACACTTCCTTTCTCACTTGATTTTTAAAAGATACCATACACAGTTTATAGCTAAAGAAGAAGTAAATTTGTTGATCATATAATTTTATGTCGTACCAATATGTTTACTACAAGTCTGTTCGCTATACTTACGCGGGTTTTGGATTAAAAATATTATGAGTATTTTAGGTAAGTTTGACCTGTTCTTTGGGGAAATATCAACTGGTTAAATGAAATGAAAAATAATGTACAACTTTTTAATTAAATAATAATGGAGAATCTTTTGTATAATTGAGAGCAGAATTAAACTTTTTCATTAATGGAGTCTAATGTGGCTATTATAAACCTAATAATAATTTTATATTACACTTCACACAGAAAATATGGTCTATGTATATTAAGAGGGTTATTTAGCTCAAATGAAATAAAATATTTTCCAACATAAAAATTTGTTCCATGTAGAGAATTTCAAATGAAAAATAAAAAAATTGAACTTGCCAACAAAAATAAAAATCAGTCATTATAATCCAAAATATCATAATCGTCATCATCATCACTGCCATCACCATTAATTGTTATTATGATTGGACTTATTTCGTTTATTTATTAATTTCTCGCACTTGGATGTACAGTTCCGCACTATATATACACTTCTGGAGTTGCAAATGAAAATGCTTTTCGCCAAGTTTCCCGAACTGCGTCGTCACTATAACCATAAGGCCCAATATGGTTGTCATAATATTGTTTTGCTATTCCCCATATATATTCGATGGGATTAAACTGGCAATGATACGGTGGCAGACGTAAAACTTAAACGACCGTAACTTTCAATAATCTGATCCACAACAAAGGTTTTTAGTTTTGCATGTATATTTGCGCAGTGTAATAATTCTTATTTTAATATGTATTGAGGAAATGGTACATGTTCCTTTGTCAACCATTCTTTAATTTTATCAAAGTCCAAGAATTCGTTGGACTTTTGTTTAATACTTCAGAATGGTAAGGTGCATTGTCTAAAATAATTACGCTGGGCTCACTTAAACCTGGGAGAAGTTTTTCATGCAACCATTTTACATTTCTGTGTTCATATTATCGTGATAGTCACTGGATTTTGGTTAAGATGAAAATAATAAATCAGCACCTCCTATAAAACCCGATTTCCCTCCTGCATATAAAATTATGTGTCGCTTCCCTTCTCCATCGGTATGTTTGATGGACTTTACGTTATCATCTTGCCATATTCTCTTGGTTGTACCCCTAGAAAATATCCATGTTTCGTCTAAATATATAAAATTCACCCCTTCTTCTTTAAATTTAGAATATTTTCTTAGAAAGTTAATTATTCTCTTGTGCACGACAGAACTTCTTTCACAAAGGGCCTTCCTGTTATCCTCCTTTTGAAATTTGAAACCCAAATTATGTGTCACTTGCCATAGACTTGTTCTGCCAATGTCGTCAAATTTTCTCTATTAATTTAGAGAGAATTGTATTTAGGGTCACATGTTCCTTGTTGGCCCTCATTCGATAAATGGTATCACGAATTTCAATTTCTTTCCATCTGGAATATCTTTTGTTTTCAATGATGGGCGAGTTTTGCGGTGATCTTCTTTCGGCAGTTCACTATTGTGATTTTGTAATACTCCTCTTAATTTGATTTCACTAATGCCTAGAGCATCGCATACGCGTTGTTGTATAGACATTACCTATTTTAAAGGCGCCATTTTCTTTTTCATCCGTAAAATAATTATGTACACTACAAATTAGACTATCTACATCTAACCCACGTCTAGGCATTTTTAAAATTTCCACTAAATTTACAATATACATACAATGTCAACACTTGCAAAGAATCAATTCAACTGCAATATTTGTAACAAATTTAGTACATACCCTAATGTTATTTTAATTTAAATCTGACCATTAGGGAAATTTAACCTAATTTCTCGGGAAGAGGCTTATTGGAACTGGTTGTCAATGTCAAATAATTTGCATAATTTTGTTAATCCGAAACCCGCGTAAGTAAAGCGAACTGTATTTCCTTTTATTAGTAAAACAGAGTTTTCAAAATCACAAAAAAAATCGTACCGAATGGATTAATCGATTTCAATGAAACTTGAACCAAAGATGTAAATCCATTGAATGCTTTAATCGGCGTCAAAATTTGTTTAGCGGTTTCCATGGAAACCGCGACAAAACCGGTCAAATTTCGTATTAGGGGTTTTCAGGCGACTTCGAAAAATCGTACCGTTTGAACGGATGGACCGATTTTAATGAAACTTGGCCCGAAGGAGAAAATCTACAAGGTACTTTAAAAAAAAATCGGCGTTAAAATATATGTGGCGGTTTCCAAGGAAACCGCGAAAAGGCGCGAAAAAACACGAAAAATCGTGCAAAAATTCTGCGAGTCCCTTTTCCGAGAACTGGGTGCAGGGTGGAAGAGAGATTGTATTACTGGTAGATGCTCTAGATATGTGAGGAAAAACTTAAGAGGATCTGCCTGTCACATGTCAACTGTCACGTTTTTTATGACGTTTTGAAAATTTCTTAATCGTTTTTCTATGGTTTTTTACAAATAAATATTTTTTTTATTATTTTTTCTAAACACTATTCATCTCTCTCTACCTCATCACGCACACAGATTTTTTCGTCGGACGCCATATTCTTTCGGGCAAATTTTGTATTAGGGGTTTCCAGGCGACTTTGAAAAATTGTACCGTCTGAACGGATCGATCGATTTCAACAAAACTTGGTGTGCAGATGTAGAATGACGAGACGCTTTTAAAAAAAAATCGTGTAGCGGTTTCGATGATAACGGCAAAAAACCACCCAAAATCGTGTTTCGCGTACGCCCGGACTCATTTCCGCGAATTGGGTGCACGGTGGAAGGGAGCATGCATTACGGGTAGATATATACTCTAGACATGTGAGGCGAAACTTAAGAGGGTCTGCCTGTCAACTGTTACGTTTTTTATGACATTTTGAACATTTTTTATTGTTTTTCGGCAATATATTACAAATAAATAATTTTTTATTATTTTTTGTAAACACTATTCGTCCCTCCCTACCTCACCACTTACACGGATTTTTCGTCGGGCGCCATTTTTTTCAGACAAATTTCGTATGAGAGATTTCCGGACGAAACATCCCGTCAGCAACCCAATAGGGGTCGCTGCACTGTGTCTAATCAATTTTTTAGGCTGTTTTATTAAATATTTACTATATCTTTAATCGTATATATGTTTTCAACCTGTCAGCGTCCCCGAAGGGGTCGCTGCACAATATATAATCAATTTTTACAATTTTTTAGACCGTTTTAATAAATAAATATTATATTGTAGCGGTTTAAAATAATTACTTTACATTAAACATCTTTTATTCATACTTTTAAGGTAATTTCAATCAAAGTTACCCCTACTGATTATGCAACATTCATTACTGAGATAAATTTGCATATGTAGTTTTAATGCTACAATATCTTTAATTAAACATATGTTTGCATATGGTACGACTATGAAGACTAGTCTTCATAGGTACGACAAAATTATATGATCATCAAATTTACTTCTTCTTTAGCTTTAAACTGTGAGTGTGCTCTGTTTTTAAACTAGCCGTAAACTAGTGAGAATATCGCCAACATAAATATCTAGTGAAAAAGCAATGTTACAAACATATAAAAAAGTTACTAAATTTTGAAAAGTTATTAAATCTAGTAACAAAATTGCCTATTTGAAAGCTTTAAAATTTCCCATGTTAATGTACACAAGGTTTGAGGTAGAACCGGTGCAGCTATACTTATTTGATCTCTATTTACTTTAATAATTATATTTGATATAAATCATTAGCGTACTGTTCTAGAGGGAGAAATTTGGGTTAAAATTAAGCACCAATAAAAACATTCTTAGTGGCGCTTTAAATCCCTTAAATGTCCTTGTGAATATAAATAACAAACAAAAATTAAACATTTTTATAATTTTATTGACGAAATTGTTTCCAAAACCAAAAGAAAAACTGTACTCTACTGTAAAATTACTCGACATGGATGTGATACTATTCATTATTCAAATCTACCAATACATGATGTAGTAAATAATGAACTGTTCAATGTTAAAAAAAAATAAAAAAAAACTGTCGCTAGCGAAACCTTTTTTCTTGTCAGGTAAAATATATGTTTTGTTATTTCTTAGAATTTTCACAATTAATCTTTTTAATTTATAAAGATAAAGAAGAAAAAGTTCCTTCAGCAAAGATGTTTTTTTCTTCTCAAATTGCTACCATTGTTGAAACTATTATTACTTTATTTGGTACACCTAGTAGAAAAGTGGCGAAAATATTAAAAAAATTTGAGTTTATGGATAAATATAAATATTAAAATATATGACGATACCAGAAGACATTTAAAATCGAATTTTTTCATAGCTCAAATTGTGAATTTACGGTTTTTAATTTTTTTTATGCTTTCCTTAAGAATTGGTAACAATTCCGATGGAACTCAAGAAGGCAAGGGCTACATTTTATGCAGGCCCATAGTATTTACTATTCTGATTCCCCTTATTTATTAAATTTAAAAGAAAAATGTGATCCTGAGTTTTGGTTGCCTCTGTATGTTAAAAGCGTCACTTCTAATTCCAAACCACCTGGTGTAAGCCCATATTATAATTTTTAGAAACGTTCTTCCAAAGGAACTCAATCTAGTGAAAATATATAGGATGTTTCATTTAAAAATGTATAACTTTGATAAGTCACACATTCACCGGTTTATTGTTACATTGTGAGTTATTTTTGGAACATAGCTTTTATTTCCCACTACAACTACATTGATTCACGGTCTAATACACTCACCGTATGATAAATACACAATGAGCAAAAAATTAGTTGTTTTTCTTCTTTTCTTGGTCCACATTTTACTTTTTAATGCTAATTTTTCTTTAAGAAAACACAATATTTTATTAAAAATAAAAAATTAGTTATACCTAAAAGAAAAAGTATAAAGTAAATGACAGAATTCAAATATCTCTAATATTTTCTGAGATATTTGCCTGTAAATTTATGACAAACCAGGTTTCACTTACGCCAGTTTGACCCTGACTAAATAGGTTAGGTTACTATGTATTTCTGTGATTTTAATAAATACAAATTTCACAAATTGTTGTTTTTTTATTGATTTAGGTATTTTACAACTATACAATGTCTACAATGTCTACTACGAAATGGAAAGTTTTTCACATACCTCTAAAGATGTTCAACAAGAAGGCGTTTGTTCAACGTATTTAGATGTATGCGAATTATTTTTCAATGAAAATTAAATTAAAGAGAATTTATTTCGTCATTCTTGATATACCGTGTGTTCCGTTGTATACAGGGTGAATCATGAGTTGACACTTTTTGATTTTACATATTTATCTCCACTTATATAATTATAATGGATACTGAATGTTTACACGAGGGATTAGACCAACACATTCAGGAGAATACAATCTACACGGACTTCAGCAAGGCCTTCGATAAAAACAGTAAAAAAATTTTACTTTCGCGTCTTGCTGAAGTTGACGTAGGTGATACCTTCTTAAAATGAAGAGAATCTTATAATAAAAACAGATCTCATTTTGTACATGTACATGAATTTGAATCAGACAGTTACTCAATAAGCTTTGGTGTCCCACATGGATAACATTTAGGACCAATATTCTTTTTTACATACAAGGTGAGCCAAAAAGAAATACAAATATTTAAGAAGATGATAGAACAATGAAAATTAAGGTTAGTTTGCTATACAGTGAGCATCATAAGTCTTACCCCCCTAACTAACTCATTACTGGAGTCTTGTTAGAAAAATCACCGAGACACGTCGATTTTTGATTTCTACACTGTAAGTTTTTGTATGAATAGTTTACCTTTAATTTCATCCCTTACTGGAGGGGAGCAACCCTTTCGAAAAATTTAAATGGCATGGGGTGGCGAGTGATAGCTCATTTGGAAGGGAATTTTATTCTTTATTTAACCATGCAAAAAATTTTGAAATATGCTTCATTACGTGTTGATTTATTAATGTTTAAAAATAATAAAACATCACAAATAGGAAAGCAACTTTACTAACAGTGACCTTATCTAATGGCAAAAAGTTTTACTTCACGTCTAAACCAAAACCGACTTCTAACCTTATACCATGTTTAAATAATTTTCTGTTTACTGCTTTACGGAGAAAATCATGACGATTTATTTTAATTTTATCTTTAAAAATCTTTTCTCATAGAAACTGAAAGAAAAATAAGAAATGCGGATATATTAAAGTAAACTGAACGGCCTAAATACAAAACTAATTCCAAGAATAAAATAATATTCAACGTTATTTTAAGGACAGCATGCATAACCCTGAATATGGGATATCTAACAAATAACCAATACGCGAAATACCTACATACATTTTTCATTAAAGAAATGTCCCTAAGGTTCAACAAAAAGTTCGATTTTTTCACTAATGCAAAGTTTCATCAGGATAACCTAAAACTAAATCAGGCCAATGTATATAGACTAAATATGTTTTTTCTGAACTTCATGGTCTGGTGGTCTGAACGACTTATTTTAAATTCTTTTATAAATGACGTATCTTGCAATCTGAATTTAATAAATTATTTCTTAACGTAACTTTGGTAAAAAATGTATATCGAGTACCTATAGCTTTTAAACAGGGTGTAATAAATATGAGGCAAAAATGCAAGAGGTCATTCTTTGGACTATTCTAAGAATATTTTTTTATTTGATGATTTATGAAAACCCGCTTTGTTTCTAAGATACAGGCTGAACAAAATTTCGACAGTAACAATATGTTATTATCAAACCGTACATGTAAAGTTGCTTAATCTACAATGAATATTTAAAATAACTTCCTCCAGCTTGGTTACAAGCATTTAATCTTCTCATCATTGACTGCCAAACTATTTCAAACCCTGTATCTTCGATACAATGCGGGTTTTCACAAATCATCATTTTACCGTATGTTTTTCGAACAAACTGTATAGTTATAGTTGTTATATAGTTGTTCTAAGCATATTGACTGACCTCGGCATACCCTGTCAAGGTTATGCCGACGACATAGTCATATTTGCTAGAGGCAAGTTTAGAAAAATACCTGTGTGATATAGTCTAGACTAGAACATACCAAAAGATAGTGCCGTGAAGTGGGACTTAGTATAAACCCTACAAAAACAACACTAGTAGCCTTTTCAAGAAAAAGAAAACTGTTAAATTAGACGGGATAGATATAGAATGGAAAAATGAAGTCAAATATCTAGGCCTAAACCTGGACAACAAACTTCTCTAGAATACACATGAGAAAGAAGTAATAAATAAGGCCACAAAAGCCCTAATGGGATGCAAAAACATTGCGGGTAAACGATGGGGATGTAACCCAAACACACTGCGATGGATCTATACTGCAATAGTGAGACCAATCATCACTTACGGGGCTATAGCCTGAAGTAACAGAACTAGTTTAGATATTACGAGAGCTGATATCTGAAAAGTACAAAGACTAGCCTTTGTTTGCATTACTGGTGCAATGAGAACCTGCCCTACGGCCACAATGGAGGTGATCTTAAACCTCACACCTTCACATTTAATGATAGAGAATGTAGCAAAAAGGTCATGATATAGAATGATCAGGAACGGAGTAATCAAACGAAAGTCTACTTGCTTCAGGATCAGAGATACCTGGTATATGCCCTAGGATGAAATGATATAGAAGTACAGTTTTGTGAAAAACTTCGAAACCACAGAGCTGGGCTGCAAGAAAGAATGGAGCCAAGAATCCATCGCGCTTGCAACCGAAAGACATGCTATTTAGTGGTATACGGATGGTTCCAAAACCATAGAAGGAACTGAAATAGGAATGTATGGGCCGAGAACCAAGCACTATGAAAACTTGGGAAAAACCCAAGCATCTTTCAGGCGGAAATTCACGTCATCGAGAAGTGAATCCAGTTTTTAACATCGAGAGGAACTATCGTAGACAAGAGATTATCATGATGTCTGATAGACAAGCAGCCATCAAAAATGGTCTGGAGATGCCTAGAATAATTGAATGAGCTAGGCGACAAAAATAGATTTACTTTCACTAAATTGGGTCCCGGGACATAACGGGGTTCAGGGTAACGAGATTGCAGATAGTCTAGCAAGGAAAGTGGCTCAAACATCATTTATGGGACCTGAGCCGTTCTGCGTTATCAGCAGTAACATAATTAGAACAATCTCTTGGGTCTGAGACAGGCTAAGATATTTCTGGGTGAATATCACCAGAAAAGATCAGAAGCCAGCATCAGTCTGAGCAAGAATAGGCTACGTATTGTAACAGGGATCCTTACTGGGCATTGCCGACTAAAATGACAACTTAGTAAACAGAGTAGTAGAAGATAGTAAGTGCAGATTCTGTGAGGAGGAGGACAAAATCTCCATTTACATTCTAACTAAATGTGTAGCATTCCAGAATCAAAGGGCACTATACCTAGGAGCACGTCGTTGAGAAGATAGGATTGGAAGGGGCGTTATAGGCATTGAGACATATTCTTGCTGCATTAGCATAATATAGTTGTTATATAGTTATATTCAAACGTTCAGACATTTTTGTAAGAAAGTTTTTCCTAATTTGCAGTTATCGGTCATCAGAAAAATATGAGTAGAAACATTAGGTATTTATTTAAATGGGGGGTGGGTAACTCAGTGATGAGTCTCTGTCTACGAATCCAAGGGTCCCAGGTTCGAATCCCGCCGTTGGTTGGAATTTTTTCATTTAATTTAATTATTTAAAATTAATTCTGATGCCTTGGTAGGATTCCCCACTCGACCATTTACTGTTAGGTTCTAATTAACAGTGCTGTTTCTGAAGTGGCGCTGGGAAACAGTCACAAAGCCTACACAGAACACACATGATTGAGAATTTAAACACAAACTGAGACTGGCATATTAGGTTTATACACCTAGGCCATAAATAAAAAAATATATTTAAATATCAGGGCTATCACTCTAGACAGAACTGTGTATAGATTGTTGTTTCTGATATTAAAAAAAAAGCTCAGATCAAAAGATAAAGACATAATGCAAATGTACACAAATTTTAGTAAGAAAGTTTTTCTTAATTTGCAGTTATCGGTCATCAGAAAAATTCCAAAAACTATGAGATGTCATTGACTTGCAGCACTATTGCAATTTTTTTTTTATATATGATATAAACAAAAACGCTATTTTACAAAATAGAAATCATTCCGAACTTTCAAAAAAGTAGCAAATCTGATATAATGTTGAAAATAATATTGTGACCCTGCACCCTGTAGCAGGAAACGTACGAGTACAAGAAGAAGTACAATGTCCAGAAATAAGTGTTCTATCAGGGTATTACCATTTTGTACGGTTGCTTATATCTAGTCTTGAACAGGAGTAGTGTGCCCTGTAGCTGTTTCCAGAACTAAGCTTCTTCGAGTGGTTCGTAATTTTCTATGCAGGATCTCCGTTTCAATGAATGACTTGGTTGCACCAGTATCAAGGACGAAGGTGCCTTCTTGGTTGTCAATATACCCCTTGACCAATAAATTGAGTTAAAAAAATCAGCTAAATTCCAAAGCCGCATTTAAATCTTTTAATTCTGTGTCTTTTTTATTTTTGAGTTTTGTTAAAGTTTGAAAAAGTTTTTAATTTTATCGACTGCTATACACAGTTAAGTATCAACTTATGATTCACCCTGTATATCTAAAATTTGGCACAAAACGCAAATTCCGATTGTATTGGCTTACAAAAGCAAGATGGCCGACTTCAGGTTTCGCAGGAATTATCTCGAACTTTGTTTTTAAATGTATATTTTTAAATATTTATTTAAATTCTAGGGTATTAATTTAATATAATCAAATTAAGAAAAAACGTGATAAACCAATCATTTAAAGTTAATTAAAAATTTTTGTATATCTGTTTTTAATTAAATTAAATTTAGTTATTAGAATTTTTAATAATAAAATATACATTTATTTATTATAAACTAATGGACATTGGTAGGGGACCAATATTTACATTCATATAAAAAATAAATAAATTTAAATTTAAATGGTAATTTGTATTTTTTGAAATTTAATAATAATAATAAAATCATGTTCCGTTTTGTGCGAACCATAATTTTTGCTTTTAAAAAATTTTTAGCGGGTAATTTAAAATATATTAAAATAAATATTTACAGATTCTCTTTGAGCATACGAGAAAAATGGAAAGGATCCTCAAACTTATACATTTAAATGGAAAGATATTTTGTTTTGTGATTTATATCAAAACTTTTCAAAAATATTTGAAGTATTTGAATTAAAAATCATGAATTAAGTTTAAGATTTGGATGATTTCATTTGATTAGGTTCATATGTTATTGAGTTAATAAAAACATACAAAAATTCTCGCACGAAATACTTAATCATCAAAATTATTATAAAAATTAATTTTCTATTTTTTGAAAACTGAATTAAAAAAAAATATCAATATTAACAGTATTTCAAAAACAGTTAAATTTTTTATAGATAAACATTTTTTTACCTTAATTTACTGTTATCTAATCACACTACGGTATTCTTCTACAACATACATAACTAGTTTTTTCTAAACATTTTACATTTTTTTTATAACATAAAATCATTTGGTTTTTACATTAAAATTGTTGTATTTTATTATCACAATATAAATATATTTTTCTCCAATTGATGATAAAATGTTATCACAGTAATTTTATTTCTACTGCACAAGCTATTGAAAACTCCGAGCAATTATTACTAAAGGGAGTCTTCCCCCCTTCCCCGCCCTAAATTTTGTTAGCAACATCTACTCCCCCTGAGGGGGAAAATACCTCTTCTGTAATTGGCTTATCTTATCAGCGTTACAAGTTTGATAGCGCCAGTTCTGACGGGGTTCTGACACATGTCAATTTCTTATTTGTATTTTACGGAAAAATATTATTATTAATAACATTGTAAGGGTTGTAAATGTATATTTTAGATTTATTATCTCTAATAATATGATGAAAACATGCTTTATGTGTAAAAGGCCTGTTGAAAATGCTTCTTCAAGCAACCTAATTATCAGAGGCGGTGCATTAGGCAATCACCTTTAATTTGAAATTAAACTTTCTTATTTTCTTATCGAAAAATTAAAATTAAGAGCAAGTAAACTCCAGCTAAGTTCGTCTCTATCCGTCTCATAATGATTATAGTAAAGGTTAATTACTTATTATTATTATTTTAATATCACATCTTTGTAAAGATTATTGTTATTTTTTTTAGGTTTCCTTTTCTTGATATGAGAAAGAAATACATGGTTCCAAAATATAGGAATTTAACAAGTGACTACCTGTATAACTTTTTATGCTAGTGAACATTTTTATTACAGACCTCAGGGGAGGAAAATATTTAAAAAAAATGCAATTTCAACGAAAGAAGTATAATAATCAATCCTGTCACTACTTCTACACTATATTCATCTGCTACTAAAATACTAAAACAGCAAGAAATAAAAAAAATTAAGTACAATGATGACATTAAAAGTTGAGTTTCTCGAAATAGTTTTTTTAAATTGTCTCAGTACCTACCTAGTATTTTTCTAGCATATTATATGAACGTGCATTGTGTGATATCTTATATTTTAGGAATAAAATGATATATTTTTTTGCAGGTTTCTGTTAACAACGATTTCAAGAACTTTTGAAAATATTATTAAAACGGCCTTTGCAAATATAATTCTCAATTAAGAGCTTTTGATCTAACATTAAATGTTTATTCTTCATTAGGTTACAGCTTCCTAAGAAGAAAGTTTAACAAGACTTACCAGACCCAAAATATCAAAATTTTACCAACCAATTGATGGTTCTACTGGTTTCCATAGGAAAATTTTCCTCGAAACTACTAAAAGAAAAGTGGCAGAGGCAACCGAAGAAGGCAGAAAAGTCTTTTGCAAAACAAAAACTAGAAATTTGTTTAAGAATCTAATTATTGTTTGAAGTTTTACCATTACTAATTTTTGATAACAATTTAAGATTATAAAGTTCTATTATGTATTTTACTCTTTGATAACCTATGTTTAAATTTTTATTAGGACCAAAATAAATTATAATTTTCATTTCAACTACAAAAACCCTCATAATATTAAAAAGGGTAAAAACGTTAGATTAGTTATGTTCAGGAATAAACTCTTTAAACATTTATCTACTTAAAATGTGTTACTTTTAGAAGGTATGTTATTAACTTTCTATTTGTACTTGTAATAATTTATTTCATTTTATTATCTGTTGTATTTTCAAATTGATTTTGATATTAATCCTATCTATTTATATATTTTTTATATTCACATATATGTTTTTTCATTGAAACAAACGTTTATTAGCTTATTAAATATAATGAATTCATGTTGTTTTATTATATGCTTGTATAAATGATTCCTTTTATTTCCTTTTAAAAATGAATTTCGAAGATAAAGCCGAAACGGTGAGTGAGAATAAAAAATTAGACGAAAGTGACGATATTTACTGGAGCTTTCATCTACACGCTTCTTTTTCTAGCCATCTACACCTGAGCCAGCAAGATTCGTCTTCCCTTCATCCTTACATTCTCCAGATTTACAGAGAAAACGCCGTCCTCTTTAACATATCCAGACCTTCTTTGACGGGGACTATACCACTACATTATCAGCTTTATTTGTTATCCTGAGCAATATAAATGCATTTGTAATTGCTCATTCTCACCTCTTTTCTTGTAGATTCCGTACTCAGTTTTCTTATTTTTAGTTACGTTTGCACTGCTCTTTTATTTCACAGCTTTAATTCTATAATACTGTAACGCTACAATATGGATCCATTTTTATGGTTTATACTATTTAATGTTATTCGTAAGTGACCAACCTATTATAATAATTAAAGATTATTGTATTGTAGGCCTGAAGATGTTCCTGTAAGGCCGAAACTAGTCGCTCCTGTATTATTTTTTATTTATAATAAAATTGATTTTAAGGTTTTATTCTTCAATTGAAAAAATTTACCGTAATTTTGTTTCATTTCCTGCATTAGACACATATAAGACGGTATTCATTTTAAAATTAGCAAATTTTGTAGTTTTTTTACAATTAAAACGTTTGGACAATGTGTGTTTTTATAGATAAATGATACGCCACTGAACAAGAAGGATGTTTACTTTCCCCCTTGTGCCCGCTTCCTTACTTCCTCTACAGATGTTGCTAACACAACAATCGCCTACAAACTCGTTTTCACGCTCCCTCTATTAGTAATTGCTCGGAAATTGAAAAAGCATTTTTAATGACAGTAAAAGTGACATTAAAAAATAATTGAAAGATCAAACGAACTTACCTGAAGTGAAGTTTGATCTCAATTATATAAAACGATTTGTTCTCAATGATCATAGGTAGATGTTTAAAGAAAATATAAAACCATAGCTCTCAGAAAGTCGATAAAACACTCTTACCGAGAAAAATGTAGCGGGTGGCCTAATAAGAATGAATTCTGGCCAAATCCGAGAAACTATTTATAAAACAGCTTCTGGGATAAAAATTTAATAAATAAAATGAGACGTAAAAATTAAATAAAAATATTTCCCTTTATCAATTAAAAGAAAAGTTTTCATTGCGATAATTTTCCTTAAACACACTATAAAAACAATCGGAGAAAAATATTACATGTTTAACATGGCAGATATATATTATTCGTCTTTAACTAGACATAGAGAACTACATCATTTATAACCTATATTTTTTTTCGATAACATTAAAAAAAAACATGAAGTTCTAATCATATAAAATTGCAGATTTTAACATTCTTACCTAAAATATATTTTCTTAAATAAGTGGTGTACCACAGAGCCCAGCTCTACGGCCACTTACGATTTACACATTTAATGACACTTAAATCCAACATTCTTCTCGGAATACTTTGATTAGAATGTATTTTTTACAATTTTTTACGTTTATTTTCTAATTACTTTACAAAATGTATTTACAAAATATATTAATTAACATCTTAATCAGAATATTCCACTTATCACTACTTTCTAAACGACAAATATATTGTTCAAATGATTGCCTCGATTTTCGAAATATATACAAATAACTCTATTATTTTATTACAGTAGATTCACCAAAATTACAGGAAATTATACAAGGAAAGTCCTAAATTTCGTTCTTGAAACAATTTTGGTAAAGCATCCTAACTAATAAATATTTGTTTACCAAAATTATGTATTACCATAAACGTCTCTTTAACAGTAATTGAGACCACTAGATCAAATCACATAAAAATTGCGATTCGTGTTTTAGTCATTATGGTCGTGGAAAAAGTATAGCGTGCTACTTGTGCAGAAATCCAATTCGACACTAGTACCTAATATACTATTTCGTTCCTTGCCTATCATTTTCCATATTTTTCTCTGGTCTACTTCGGGAAAAGTTGAAGGCTACAACATTTCCTTTGGTATCACCTAACGTATATTCATTACGAATTAGTGGCAATGTAAATATTTTTACATTTTTTACACGAATAACCAATGTTTTGCTTTAAACCGTCTGGCTAATTTGGTTCTCCTAATTTCTTCGTGTTCTTCTATAGGTGAAATACTAATAGCTAATCTCTGTAAACAAAAAATTAGTTATCTCCTTTTCATTAAAAATAATTGTTAAAACGTTTTGTTTATTTTAACAAATGTAGAAAAAATGGATAGGTTTGAATGGTTCTGGTATCCTCTATCGATCTTCATCAATTTAAAAGTTATTAAAATTTAAAATAATTCTGAAAATTTGAAAATAAACATTCCCATACCCCCAATTCCAAGGTGAAAGAGAACTAAAATAAAATTGATTAACCACAGGGATTGCCTGGATCCTCGTGATTACACCTCACTGCTTTAATCCAAAACAATTAAACAAAAAATATAATTTTGTGTCATGACTAACGTATCCACCAAAATGTAAAACATACATTTTATAAATATATTCGGCTTTTTTAGAGAAATTTAAATAAAATTACACCACAAATTTTGCACTGATCTTATACCAACGGGGTAAAAATGCGAAATGATTAATTGCAATAGTAAGTGGTTGTGATAAGGATTGTGTGACACATACGATACTAAATAAGTTAATCAGTCTTCAAACTATTAAAGTAACTTACCTCCATACAAGTTCCTTTCGTTTTTGCAATTTGTATTAATGCAAAAAGGGGTATCATCAATATTGAAGACAGTGTGAGTCCCCAACCAACCCATTCTGCCCAAGGTGGGTACAAGTATTCATTGTATTGAAGAGGTTGATGATGGAAGAGGCCGAACATTACAACACACTAAAAATTAAAATATTTGTATATTTTTATGAAAATTATTGGATATGGATATTGGCTTATTCATGCATACAGACTACAAAATGAAAAAATATGCTATTAAGTTCAAATGAACGAATGTATTTTATATTCATTACAGGTAGTAAGAACACTGCAAAAAAAATAAAATCCACCAATCACAGTTCATATTTTGGAGACTATTATTTTTAAAATTTTAAATAAGTGACAATTCTGTCTAACTAATTGTCAGTATATTTTTTTAGTTATTAAGATTAAATATACCCTGGAAACACTGAATAATGAAATTACAGCTAAAATCATTAATTATTTGTGGCCAGTGATTTTGACTGTAATTTCACAGTATCTTGAGAATGATATTTACACTGAATCATTGTAAAATTGTATTAATTACTGTAAAAACACATTGGTTAGTTTAAAATTCAAAATAAGCTTGTAATATTTATTATACAGAAAACACTGTATTTCCACATGTAAGTAGTATATTATACACACTATTGTTATTTAACCCTGTAATTTTTTTGGCAAGTTGTGATTTTACCTTGTAAATTATCTGTATTTTTACAACTTAGTATGTGATATTACCCTGTAATTTTTTTAGAAGTTGTGATTTTACGTTGTGGATTATCTGTATTTTAACAACTTACTGAGTAATATCACCCTGTAATTTTTTACACATTGTGATTTTACCTTGTCAGTTATCTGTATTTTTACAACCAAGTGTGTAATATAATCCTGTAATTTTTTTACAAGTTGTGATTTTACCTTGTGATTTATTTGAAATTTACTTGTAAATTTATTTGTTAGTATATAGGTTAATATATACTTTTATTTTTACAAGATTGTTGTAAAAGTCATTTAATTTTCTATTACTTACAGCAATAATGTAATTTTACAGAATTATTGTTAAAGCGAACTTATGAATATTGTACATTTACAAGGCATTTGTGAATCAACTTATATCTTTAAATTTTCACGAGGTTATTGTAAAAACACTTTTATCATTTAAGATTACATGGTAATAAGACTACCATCATCTAATTTTACATATTTCTTGTAAAATTGCAATGTTAAAACGTACCAAAATATTGTAAATCATGCTTATTTTATTTTATAAATTAGTACAAGTCATACATTACTTTAAAATTAGTTATTTTGTGTTAATAACGTAAAATGATTTTTTAAATTTTTATTTTTTCATTATATACATTACAACTCGAGTGAATTGTCCATATCCACTCTTGTTGCACAAACTTATATAGTAAGAAAGTGGCTTTTTATGATATACTTACTATAATAAATGAAGGGCTTACAAATTTCCAACAAATTCGCCAGTACAGACCTGGTTTTATACCTAACATGGCTTCCACGTCCTCGGAAAATCTGTCTAGTCCTAAAAAAGTTGAATGTTTTTTTAAATAAAATATATAATTTAGAGTACATAATGTACATATTGAAATAAATTAAATCGATTATAGCAAAAAGATATTTCATAAATTTACCAGATATTGTGGAATTAAAAATAGGTCCGTAAGACCCAATTTACCTATACAAGGTGAAACTAAAGTTGATAGTTTTTAAACTATGTATAGAAATCAATAAAATTAAAATGTTTTACAAAAAAACTTAAAAATAAGGAACATATAGTATTTATAAATTGTAAATCCGTGCCTGGACTTGCGTATTAAAAGTTAAGGTAATTATGTTTCTATCACTTTTTTGGTTTTTTCTTACGTATGAATCACGATTCAATGTGTACTGAATATGGTAACCCAATCATGTGTACCTAGTTAATAATTGTTCAGTATTTATAGTAAATTAAAGGTTATTGCGGGTGACTGCAGATCAGGTAAGAAAGTCTAAGAAAAGTATCGACAACATTGCGAGAAAATCAATTATATTTCTTTCACATTCAACATGTTCAAGCACTTCAACTTGAAGATTTTCCCGCAGAGTTTAGCTTTGTAAATTATCTTTACATCGACATGAATCTGATCAAAATTTAATTTTACCGACAGGACCGTATTGGATACATTTAGGAATAAAATAATGTAAGTTTCTTATTTTTAATTTTTTGAAAATAGTTATTTATGCAGCAAGTGTGTAAAGTTACTCGTTTTTGACGAATGTGAATGTTGTCACATGAGTCAAAAAAGGGACTTTACACACGAGTTGCATACAATATTTGTTCTACTGCCTACACATTATCCACTAATATTAGAAATATAAAAGTTACTTTGTTTACTAAAATACCTTTTTTTCACTTTACGCAATAGTAAAAACAAGTACAATTTTACTTACTCCGTGGAGTGCGTAAAGTATGTGCTTTACGCACGGTAGTAGAAAAAAGTTATTTATTTTAATGACTTCTATACACAATTGGAAAATGTATGAACTTAGGACTCACCTTGTATTTAAAAAGAGCAGAAGTAGAGAGATCAGCAAAATCAACATTATGATTTAATTTCTTTTAAAGGAAACTTTAAAGTTAAAGTTCAATTATAAAATTGGCCTTAGTTTTAACCGACTACAGAATATCTGATAGAATTTAAGACCTGCCATTTTGTTGCACCCTGTATTTAAGGAAAATAAGTATTTTTATTATATGACTTACCATAAAACCACGAAACAGCTACAGCCTCAAAAATGGCGGAACAAAGCAATGACACACCAGCTGAATATGTGTCAAATAAATGGAACATATAAATTCCTCCCTAAAATAACAAATATATTATGTTCAAATAAAATATCCACCTGTTAAAAAAAATAAACTGGTCTAATTTTTCCTTTTTTCACGCCTACATTCTACGCACAGATTACAGAACGAAAAAGTCTGCCATTGCGTTCTACTGAATGAATATATTTTCATATTCATTCTAGTAAGGGCAAGGACCACTGTACGAACATAAAATCCACCAATCACAATTGATATTATTATAATTATCTATTTTTTTATTACTTAAAATGAGTGACTATTCTACCAAACCATTTGTCAGTATTTTTTTTAGTTATTAAGATTAAATATAATAATTAAGATTCTTATGAAAAATCGATTAATGATAGTTTTACACAAAATATTTGTCTATATTTACAAATAAATCGTTAATTTTAATAAGACTATTTAAAACTTATTATAGTTGCCATGCGAAAGGTCCAGGCTACAAATCCAGAATTGAAGACTAATTTTTATTTTTCAAAGGGTATTTAATTTTATAAATTAGACATAAATTATTTTTAAAATGGTCATTTTATTTTAATAACCTCAATAAATTTTTAAAATTTGTAGATTTTTGTTAGTAGGTCGTAGAAAAAATATATACAACTCTAGTGGATTTTCTTTATCCATACGGCAATCATGTACACATTTCTTGCACAAAGTATTATTAATGTCTTACCGGTGTAACATTAATTAGAGCCACAGAAAATGAGCAAATTATAATTGCTAACGTAAAAATTTCCCTGGAATACTTTTTGTTTTTGAAAAAACCGGAAAATTCGTCCATTAATCCAGTTATGACGCATTCCAAACCTCCCATCTGTAACAAAACAAATATTTTTTGTTTATTTATTTAACAGGAGTACCCTCCAATAAAAATACAGGATGGAAATGGTAATAAAAATTTGCAAAAACGAAAATAAATCAAACTCAAATGTGATAGACGTAAAATAAAATGAATAAAACTCAAAGCCAATATCACACAAATAACAACGACCTTTTCCTTTCATTCTTGGACCGATGATGTTCTCCTTAGTGAGCAAAATCAAAGGTAGAGAGTGTTGAAATTTAATTTCTATCTCTGCTGTGTTTCCTTCGGATATAATTCAATACCTGTTGCGGTATTAGCCAAAGCAGTAGTTGTTTTCTGAAGGGAAACGGTCGTTGTTATTTATGTGATATTGGCTTTGAGTTTTATTCATTTTATAATAAAAATGTAAACTAAATAAAATTATATATTTTTGAATAATTATTTCTTGTTTATATTTATATAATCAATGCTCATACAAGGTGGTCAAAAGATAAAAAATCAAAACTGGGAATTATTCAAAACTACCGTTGAACCTGACTTTAAGACCAGTGTCAACTTCTTTTACTACAAAACTCTTACAAAAATTATAGAATAGCTATTTATGCAACCAGTTACGAAATTCCTCATTTTATGTAATTAGTGTATATTTGCGGAACAAATAAAGCGAGGTCCCGCAAAATGAATGAGTTACACAAAACTTCATTTCGTAACGTGTTACATACAATATTTTTTCTAATTTTGAGCAGATTATTTATAAAATTGTGTTTTAGTAAAATATTTCACATTTATGCAACCGATATTACATTCTTATATTGTTAGTTGCATATGCGTAACTTTATTTATTTTATTGCCAATGGAAAATTATATTAATTTATTTTCAACAACTTGTATTGTGTTTATATTCAAAAAAGTGGGTTTAGATGAAAAATAAGGACCAAAACAATATTATTACTAGGCTGTAAGTTAACTAACCAAATTATAGTTTTATATAGTAACCTTCCTTTTTTGATAGAAACTTTTAATTAAATTTGAACATATATTTTTGTGCCATGTATTAACTGACTGAGAGCCTTTATTATAATATTGCTCTCTAATTTTGTCTTTATTATTATCTAAATGTTTATTGAAATTACTTGTGTTTATAATTTTTGCTTTTAACTGTCTTAGGATTTCTAACGGTAAATGGTCAATTTCCTTGTTACTTTACAAGAGTAAACCTAAGTATATGTCTTTATCTTTAATTACTTTTTTTTAAATATTTTTAGCAGTTTGTATTCTGCGTTTAGCCGTATCATTTGACTGTGCGTATGTCGGTGACGACATTACATGATTAAACTCCCAGTCCCTTATACTGAATACAGCACCCCTTATAATTTTCGAACAAGGATATTTCAAAAAGTAATTTTGTTAAAAAATTAATTTTTTTTCAAAATGAATTAGGTAATATCTAGATATACGTATATTTTAAAGTTTTAATTCCTTTCAGTTTCCGATAAAAAAAATCAAAGAGCTTTAAACTTTGAAATATCATAGTGAAAATAAATGCATTTCTCATCAACACCATTCTTAATATAATTCCAAAATTTAAGCTCTTAATGTCTTGATAACGATTTTTTAAATTCGTCAAAATTAGTGGCTAAAACGCCTTGTTAAGTGCTACCTGGTATAACGCGCCTGTAACTATCTTATCGTACACTCTCAGTCATGATTCGTTTTTTGCAACGATTTACACCAGTTTACACCAGAAGTGTTGTCAAATATTAGCTATTTGTGCAATATGAGGTGTGCTAAATATTGCTGCCACCATGACGTCTTTCATTAAGAGGAACACCTTGCAATAAATTAGGAACAGTATTAATTAAAAAATCACGATATCCTATTTTTTTCATAAAAATAAGGACCCATAAAAAATTTGGATGCGCTACAAACGTTTATTCTTAAAGTGGGCGAAGGGCAAAATAAGTTTGAGTTTAGATGTTATTGCCTTGGTAAAACAATTTGGGACACCCGGTATATATGCTATATTTAAGTATCCACATCCAATGCATTTTTTACACCTCAAGCGTTTGATTTTCCACATCTACACAGCTTATAACTACTCCAACTGCATTTATGTATCTTGAATCACCTGATCAAAGATCCACAATATCTTAGATGCAACCTATGTGGATAAACAAACGCAGTAATAAACTGCCATTTTAAATGGGACATGCAATTAAATTGCGTGATAAAAAAACTACATTTTATGCTAAAAAAAAATAAATTTGTCAAACTTTTTAAATATTCATTATCTTCTTAAGGTGATTACAGCACTCCTTATAATTTTCGGACAAGCATATCTCAAAAAGTAATTTTTTAAAAAAATTCAAATTTTGGCAAAATGAATTGGGCAATAATATCTAGAATATGCATATATTTTGAAGTTTTCGTTCCTTCCAGTTTCAAAGAAAAAAAATCAAAGGGCTTTAAATTTTGAAATATAATTAAAATAAATGCATTCCATAACAGCACTTTTCTTAATATAATCCCCAAATTTAAGCGTCTAATCTCTTGTAAATGATTATTTAAAATTCGCCGAAATTAGTTGCTAAAACGCCTCGTTTAGTGCTGCTTTCTGGTGTAACGCGTCTGTAACTATCGTATGGTATACTCATTCGTTTCTTGTAACGATTTACCGCCAACTGGGGCTACTTGTCATGTTTTGTGACACATTATTAAGAGAATTACTTCAAATAAATTTTAGTATACCAAATGGACTATTCCGGATCGAATGGTAAGTGAAAATTTTCATAGTTTTACCTATTTTTCGAAAATAAAATAAATAAAAATTACCCCGGGTCTGGGGCTACTTTGTCACCTAATGGAAATACGATTTAAATCGCGTTCTGTTCAATTTTGTGACAAAGTAACCCCAGTATAAAGATGGCCATGCAAAATAGTGAGTAGTAGTATTAAAAAAAAAATTAAGCAAAAAACCAGGCTTTTAGTAAACAATAAACTTTATTTACTTAAAACATTGAAGGCTTAATGGTCACAGTATGGTAACTGTAAAAAAAAACTATAAACTCTTTAAAAACATATAAACTAAGAACACTGAAGAAAAACCTATTTGAAAAATGAATTATTTAGCGGTTGTGAAGGACCAAAGGTAGCGTCATCATTACTATTATCGCCGAAAACGTCTTCTTTGGACTCATCCTCACAGCGCAAACACAAAATACGGATCTTTACTCCCCTCATTGCATATTCTGCAAATCCATTTTCTACATCGTAAACACTGGATCCATTCGAGGGCGCTGTTGTAGTTTTTAAATTCCCTTAAGCATATTTCAGATTTTGAATTGTTATTGTCGCGATTCCTTAAAGCTTTTTTCGTAACATTTATTGGTCTAGGCGGTTTAGGAGCTGGTTTTGTATTTTTTGTTTTTTTTTTCAAAGGAACACCGGATGTCGAATCACCAACATTGACGTTTTCATCAAGACACCCCGGTTAAGCAACAAAACAAGGCAATTCGTCATCCTCCTTCAGGTGCATCCTGCGTAACTACATGTGTAAGTTCTTTGTCCATTTCTTGCCCAGGCTTAAACTTCTTTCCTGCGCCCCGTATTTCCTTCAACATGTCGACCAAACTGGCGTCAAGACTGCGAGAAACTTCTTCACTGGTAGGTAAAGCTCCGGGGAGTATTCTTAAAACGTCGTTTGGGTCTATGGGATGTAAGCCTGTGGTCCGAAACCAAGATTTTGTCAACGCTTTCATTGATCTGATTTCAGAGCTTTGCAAGTAACGGGGAGAATTGTTCTTTAGGCAAGGTGCCTGTATAACAGCTCTTCTTTCGCCACCGTTCTGAAATTTCGTGCCACTTTCTTTTTAAGGGGGCGAAAACATCCACATCTAGAGGCTGCATTAGGTGGGTCGCGTTGGCCGGGAATGGATACATATAAAAATTGTTTTCTTTGACAGCTTGTATAACTGTAGGGGCAAAATGGCTCGCTAAATTATCACCAATAACCACTGTTTGTTCTTCTGCTTCTCATGTTGATTGAACATGCGGTAGCAGCACTTTAAAAACCCAGTTTTCATATCAAACCAGCCTGAAATTGTATTTCCGTATATGGTTCCAGGAGGAGCATCTGTGCACCAATTTTCATACAAATTGCCGCTCTTGTACACCACCATTGGTGGCAATAATTGACCAGCTGCATTTCCAACCACCATTATGCTAGCGCAAGAGCGTTCTGGACTTGTTCAACCATTTTGAAGTTTTTTAGTACTATTACCTTCTTGGCGCCAGGGTCATCAGCTATGTTTGTTTCATCATAGTTGTATATGTTTTTAGGGTTTGCATTTAAATTTATATTACTAAAAAATTCTAACACATCGACTTGGTCCACGGATGATCGCGCACGCTTCATGTTTGTAGCCATCCGCACTGATAGGTTGTTCTGTTTTACGAAATTGTCTACAAAATCATACCCAGGAAAATTGTCTTTAAACACCCGCACTACTCTACCATGTTTATCAAAGTATTTTTTAAATACTGCGCGAATATCCACTTTGGCAACTTGTCCAAGCGTATCTGCAATCACCTGCTGCTCCTGCTGAGATAAAATAATGGGACTACCGCATTTTCTGTTAAATCTTCCAAGAGTTCTGTTTACAAGAGTAGACCGTGGGATTTTAAACAAAAGGGCTGCCTGTTTTTTGGAAATTCCATTTTTGACAGCTGTCAATGCTTTTTCGACGTCCTTTTTGGTATAATTTCGATAATTCCGGGACCCCGGTGTTTTCACATACTTTCTTACCATTATTTTTTAGTTAGTACCTGTAGCAAAAGAAAAACGGTGTCGAAAAAAATAATAAACACGGAAAAAGAAAAAAATAATAAACACGGAAAAAGAAAAAAAAACAAAATGGTTCGTCCGAGTTAACAAAGTTACCCCGGGATGACAAAGAAGCCCCAGTTGACGGTACACCAGTTTACACCAGAACATAGCACTTAACGAGGCGTTTTAGTCACTAATTTTGACGAATTTAAAAAAATTATTAACAAGATATTAAAAGCTTAAATTTGGGGATTATATTAATAATAGTGCTGTTGAGGAATGCATTTATTAAAGCCCTTTGATTTTTTTTTTTTGAAACTGGAAAGAATTAAAACTTTAAAATATATGCGTATTCTAGATATTATTGCCTTATTTATTTTCCAAAATTTTAATTTTTTAAAAAATCACTTTTTGAGATATGCTTGTTCGAAAATTATAATCACCTTAAAATACTGTACTATTCACTTATAGAATCTCATTTGTATTGCATGTCGCTCTGCTGGAATAATTTTAATTAAAGGCTCCGAATGAGTATTTTATAATCATCATAAAAAAATACTGCAATATATTTCCGCTCTTTTTTACTTTAACTCTTTAAATAAGCAGATCAACGAGGAAAAAACAAACACGAAACCTGGAAATGACAGTACAAAAGGGTCGAATTTTATTTAAAGTCAGATGAAAATTCATTTTCATTTATTGAAACCTCACTGCTCATTATCCCTTCAAAATATGTTTACCTATCCACTCGAGTTCTTGTGACCCTTTTATTACCATTTCGGATCGACTATTTCCTTGTTTATTTCGATGAATGTCATCCGGAAATTTAATTTAAATTAAAATATTTTTTTTGCTCGTAGGTATTTGATAAATTAATAATTTCGACTGGTTTCAATAAATAATGTGTTTTAAATCAAATAATTTTGAACTGTGTGCAAAATTGAAGTATGTTGAATAACATTTTTAGTTTCATTTGGCACCAGACACTACTTTTACTGTAAATAATCTCAGCAATTTGGATTCGCTAATTTTGAGCAAATTTTCCGGAAATAATAAAATACAGTTGACATGTTTGGAATCTACTTACCGCTGAATCAACCCCCAACATTATTAACATAAAGAAAAATAATATTGACCATAATTGTGAAGCTGGTAGAGTTGCCACAGCTTCCGGGTAAACTTGAAACACTAATCCAGGACCTAGAATGGTAAAAAACAATTTAATATATTTCTGATTTACCTACTCTTTTAATTAACTCACCTTCTGCAGCAACTGTGCTAATGTGGACACCCTGCTTATAGGACATGTATCCCAAATACGTGAATATTACAAATCCAGAGAAGAAACTTGTAAAACAATTTATGATAGTTGTAATAATGCAATCCCTAAAAATGTAAAAAATATAGGCATTAAGAGTTTATTTTCTTTATAAAAATTAACAAATCCTTTCAGCGTCAAAATAAAACCCTGTATAATGGATTTTAAAAAATGTTTAACATATTTGAAAAGAGGATAAATAACTGAATTTAGTGACGCGATTTTTGTCCTCCCCCCCTCCCCCGTCAGATAATTTTACTATTAATTTTTGAAGTTTAAAGTTTATTAGAATTTTACTGTTTTAGTTAAGATTATATTATCTAGTAAATTTACTGGTTTTGTGCTTATTAGGATTCATCAGCAAGAAGTAGGTATCCTCGGTTCCAATTTCTAATGGGACTTTTTAGAAAGGCACTAACCTATAACAATTATTATGAAATGTGTTGTAACTGGCATAAGAAAGATGTACTCCAAAACCAGCTCCAACAGAATAGAAAATTTGTACAGCAGCGTCCATCCACACCTACAAAAAAAAACAAATATGTATGCAAATCTGAAATTTTAACACATTGACTGCCATAATAAATATTTTATTATTATAATTATAATACACAGCCATCATCAAAAAAAGAAAGAATGTGATTTTTTATTTTTACGAATTATATTGTTATTGATTATTTACAAACTAGAAAAATATTCTTTTGTTTTTGATTTTGAATAAATTTTTATGATTATATTTTCTGTTCGTTTAGTAATACATATTCTCTTCCTATAAACCAGCCTTGATTTTTTGTTCTCTTCCTAGAAGTCATCTTATCATATTTACAGTACCAGTAAAGGAACAAAAATCTACATTTTTAAATATATTAAGGAATGGGTACGTTTTAAATTTCCCGCGAGTTTGGTGCCATGTAAGTTGGCATTCCTACTTTTAGTGATATTTGATTCTAAAGTTTATTGTTGTATTAGTCGTCTGTAAAACGTTGTAGAAGAAGGTGCTATTTTTGCGACTCCATTTTGGATGCGCAAAATCTAAGGTAAGCATAGGTATTGCCTACTTTAAACATTTGTATTTCTGATATAAGTCAACATTAAGTTATCAAGAATGCTTAAGCTGATTAGGTTTGATTATAGTTTGTTGTTTTAGAGGCCATATAGTTAAAATCCTGAAAATTAGTACTTGTTTTGGAAGTGTTCCTAAATACACTCAAAATCCAGTGAAGAAACAAAGTGTTTCTTAACTGAATTTTGAGAAAAATAGTAACATATTATTGTATTTCTTATATAAAGTTATATTAATGTCCAAAGACTATAAATTTTGTCGTTATACTTGTAAATTTTTAGTAGGTCCAGTAAAGACACGTCATTTTAATGGTTTCTCTGTTAGGTAAACTAAAGTTTCTTTACTGGGTACATTTAATGGACACCACTTTCTTTTATTTCAGAGATACTTACAAAAGAAAAAACACAAACCTAGGTATGCCTAAAAAAGATGTTAGAATAATTTTTTCCAGTCGCTTTAAGTACAGCCAAGAAAACTTTGCTAAAGCAGTTCAGGCAATACAGCTTAAAACACATAAGCTTAATAATGCAGCGAAAGAATTTGGGATACCAAAAAATAACCTAAGCAAAAAAGTTAGAGGGCTTGAAAAGAAAATTGCAGACTGGATAATATCAAAAGCTAAGGTTGGATTTCCCATTCATCCAGAAAGTGTTTTTGACTCTGTTCAAAAGATATTGGTGGATTCTAATGCCGAAACCCCATTTAACGAAAGCAGACCGGGTAAAAAATGGTTTCGGCTTTTCATGCAACGGCACCTTCATAATTTCAAAGGCTAGGGCATCTGTTACAGAGAAAGTCTTAAGAAATTGGTTTTCTGAAGTTCAACAATTCTGTGTCAATGAAAACTGTGAAGACGTTCTACTGGAACCTACCAGGATATACAGGGTGTTATTGAAATACACGTACATATTAAAACTGGGTATTGCGCAGATCCCCACTGAATGTAGAAAAATATTATTTTTTAAAAATACCCCTTATTAAGGGAGTTATTAATTTTTGAAAATTAATTCTAAAACAAACGTACTTCACTGATATGTTGAGGATGACCTATATAAATTAGGTTTATTTACCTATTTTAAACATCAACAGTAATTAATATGCAAGTTTTTGTCAGATGATAAGAAAACTAGTCTTGTAAGAAATAACCATGTTGCCAAGATTTTCGAATTAATTTCTATTTCCGAAGACTGGTTTTTACTACCCTCGTTATTAAAAAACTAGAATATTTGATAAATGATTGTTTTTAAACTATACATTTTTGAAACTATAGATTATTAAAATTTTAGTTGATTTACGAATCTGGCTAACACGAGCGCGTCATTTCCAAGTTGGTAAAAAGTGTTGTTACGATTACTTTTAAATATTTTTTTACGATGCCACTATTTACGAATATTGAACTAACGGATATGGTGCTGGTTTATGGGGCAGCTGGAGAAAATTCTCGGCAAGCACAAATCCTGTATCGCGAACGGTTTCCAAATCGGAGAATACCGGACTGTCGTACGTTTATTTCAACTGTTCAGCATCTAAGAGACCATGGAAAATTTGAGAGTGTCAATGCAGATCGAGGGAGAACAAGAACACAAAGAACATTGGCGGCCGAAGAAGAAATATTGGAAGCTGTTGAAAACCGGCCTCAATTAAGTTGTAGAAGACTAGGTCTTGAAATTGGAGTGTCCTCATTTGTTGTGTGGCGGACACTTAAAAAACAAGGTTTACATCCTTATCACATCCAAAAAGTCCAGGCCTTATATCCAGGTGATGAAGAAAAGAGAGTGGAGTTTTGTGAATGGATGATTCAAAAATGTGTTGATATTCCTGATTTTCTAGAAATATTATTGTATACTGACGAGGCTTCATTCACTCGTGATGGCGTGTTCAATATGCACAATACGCATATTTGGAGTGATGAAAATCCTCACGCCATTAGGGAAACTGGGCATTAAAGAAAATTTTCAATAAATGTTTGGGCTGGCATAATAGATCAGTATTTAATCGGGCCTTATATTCTCCCGAACAGATTAAATGGGCCAGAATATCTCCACTTTTTAGAAGATATTTTGCCAGTACTCCTAGAAGAGATATCGTTACAATTAAGGCAACGGATGTGGTACCTACTAGATGGCGCTCCTCCTCACTTTGATTTAAACGTACGGCAGTTTTTAAACATTAGATTTCCTCAAAAGTGGATAGGCAGAAATGGACCTACTAAGTGGCCTCCGAGATCTCTGGACTTAAATCCATGCGATTTCTTTTTGTGGGGTCACATGAAACAACTGGTTTATAATAAACCTATTAATAGTGTTGAACAATTAACCAATAAAGTTAATGCGGTAGCCGAGGAACTACGACAAAATCCAAGACTAATTTCTAATGTTCAAAGTTCTTTGGAAAGACGATTGCAAGTGTGTGTAAATAATAATGGACGGCATTTTGAACAATTACTGTAATAAACTTTATTTTGAATTAATTGGTTTTGCTACGGCAACAGTGCAATTTCTATGGGTAAGTTCAATTTCGATTTATTTTACTTCTTTAAATATGGAAACTAGTAGGTCGGAAAAGGAGACTCTTCCCCAATATTTAAATTTTAGAATTTGAAGTTAAAATTGGTGCCAATCGTTTTTGGTCATTACATACTATTCCCCATTTTAATATGTACGTGTATTTCAATAACACCCTGTATAATGCTGATGAAATGAGGATTCAGCTTTGTCCAAAATCTGGGAAACTGTTAGGTCCTAAATTTTACAGGAACTTTTATGAAATATCCTCGGGACCTGGATGAATGACGTCCGATGTCTTTTTTGAGTATATTACAAATTGTTTTTATCCATGGCTTTTGGACATAAGTCTCATCTAAATTTGGCTCTATTCAATTTTTGTTCTGAGAAGCAAATTATTTTGTACTGCCTATATCCAAATGCCACCCACATTTTACAACCATGTGTTGTGGCAATATTTAAACCAGTGAAAACTGAGTGGAGAAAAGTTGTTAGAAAATATAAACAAGAAACCAGAAAATACATCACAAAAATGAAGTTCGCTGCACTTTTTAAAGCTGCATATGATCAATTATCTATAGAAACCCTCAAAAATGGATTCAAACGTTGTGGCCTATTTCATCCAAACGCCGTGGAATACGAAAAATGTATTTCTGTTAGACAAGAAGAACTTAATAAACAAAAAAGTGAAGCCATAGATCGCGACGATATTCAAGCAGCTTTAAAAGTTCTTAACATATACCTAACAGACGATCAAAAGAATAATTTCAAAAGTTTCAAATCTTTAAATCAGTTGTATGAGGACACTCTTTATAGGTTTTGGAATTTTTGTAATAATCATGCCCAGGAAAGAATAGATAGAAGCGAAAGTTTTAATAACTTAGTTTTTACAGAAGATAATCTAGATTTAATGCCAGTGGAATTCGATGATATTACTATTTCCAATGAAGTAGTATTGTTGGATGACGGAGCTGATTGTCCATTTTGGGCAAGTGACGATACGACAATAGCAATAACAGAAAGCACTGAAACTGTGGGAATGACAAATGATTTAAACATTTTGGCAGACAAAAGTATAAGTGAACCGAAAGACAATATCAATGCAGAAATCGATTCAGAACATGTAATTCTGAATAACGCTTTCGACAGAAACCACTCAGATAATCGTTGTGAGAATAATGATATTGATAGCAAAGGAACTGATGAATTAGTGTTAAATCAAACTGATATCAAAATCAAGAACGATAGGTTAATGGAACATAACAAAGGCAGACATTCGCAGGAAGCCTTTAGAGCAGAGGATGTGTGTCAAATCAGAACCAAAGAAATATCTGAGATAAGTCATAATGTGGTATAAGATAATAGCGATAAACGTAAAGACTGAAGAAAATGCTAAAGATAACAATTCCGTTGTGACGCAAAAGACTGAAAAATGACTCAACCCTAAAGTTGATAACAAATTAGATAGTGGCATGAAAGAAAACTCGAAAGAAAACATTGAAGTAAAGAATCCGAAAATTAATATCCTAACTGATATTTGCATAAATCCTTTTGAACGAACAATGAACGATTACAATAAAACATCAACCGACCCACAGAAAATTAAAAAAAACATATGCCATATGCAGTAACAAGCAAAAAATTTAAAGAATATTGTAAGCAAAAAAGAAGAGACAGAAGAAACAGAATGCCCGGGAAGTGGAAAAACGAAAACTACAAAGAACTTTAAACAAACTTAAAAAAGAGAAATTAAAAAAGACTAATAAAACAAATAAAAGGGAAAAAGTATCAAAGGAAGAAAACAATAATATTTTTAGTAGAAGAGAGCAGGCCAAAACTATTAGTAGGCAGTGATTGGATAAAAGAGATAAAAAATATTTTGACGGTAATGAATTACCTCTAGCAAACCCGCAAGATAAATATAACGTTGGTGATTATGTCATTGTATTTTATGAAAAAAAGCAGTATCCAGGCGTAATTAAAAAGTATGTCAACCGAAGTGAGTTCGAGGTGAGTGTTATGGAGAGGCTACTCGACAGACTATGGAAATGGCCGATAATACCTGATCAGATTTGGTACCCTGAAAAAGATAACGTAAAGAAAATAGAACAACCTATACCAGTCAATTCTCGAAAGTTTTTTTTTAAAAGTGCCAGAACTTCAATAAGGACATGTTTTTAGTAAAAGAAGTTTTTAAACATATTTTTTATAACTATTTAGAATAAATTTTATTTTACATTTTTAGTTTAATATTTTGACTTTTCAGGCGAACAATTTTTTATGTTGATTTACTCATTATTTGCACAATAGAATGCCTTAAATAGTTCACAAAAGTATGTTTCTTTATTGGAATTTTAAAATTTCTTTACTAGATTTCCTGTTTCTTTACTGGGCTTTTTGGTCTTTTTTGAATATAAAACTTGTTTGAATATCAATCTGTTTTCATATTTGTTTTACAACTAGTTATATTAAAACTAAGTACATCAGATATTTTTATTTAAATGCTATAAATAATTACAGTAAAAATAATAAATCCCTTAACTGTTTCATCATTGGTGCTTTCGCCCTACTACAAATTTTATCGTAGCTACACGAATATGACAAGTAAACAAACTGCGAGTTAGCTCGTATTTGGCAGTCAACGTGTTAAATAGTAATTAAATATTTAAGAAAAAATGTACCTGCGTTTCGGCAAGTTTTGATAATTCGGGTTGCAGATAATATGAAATTCCTGTCAGTGCTCCTGGTAGCATTAAACCTCTTATTAATAATATTGTTAACACCACGTAGGGCATTGTTGCCGTTACCCATACCACTTTGCCTGAAAAAATTAACAGAAATTATCTATTGCTCACATCGAAAACAAAAGTTTTCTAGAACCACGCTTAAATTTTAATTTGAATTTGCAAAAACGAAGTTTTACATTTTTTAACTCCCCTGTAGTGATAGGATACTATAGGAAGTACTATCGATAGTTTGTTACAATCGATAACTATCGATTATTTTAAGTAATAATCGATAGTTTAAACTCGCATGTTTTTAGTATTTTTCAAATTCATTCTATTGTTTGATTCAAAAAACTAAAATTCAAAACAACTCACTCTGCTAAGTATCACTAAATCATTATCTGTTTTAAAGGTTGCCTAACTAATTTTATCATATACGCACGCCACCGCAAGTAAGTCTTCTGTCTCCTCCTGTTTTCTTGTGTCTCTGATTCCTGTTTGTGCAGCCATCTATTGCTTTATGAATAAATTAAAGAAACATCCCCGTATGATGCCCGTATGCAAACACAGGGGATTCCCGGATCCATTAATTCCGTATCATATACAACATTGGTATAGTTTCAATAGAACTATCGATACTAGCTATAGTAACTCGTAAGACTATCGGAAACTATCGATACTATCCGACCACTACTTCCCTGTACATAAAAAATAATGTTGATTACTTTTAAACGATTGAATTAACCCTTAATCTATTCCTTTACCATCAATAACAAAGTTTTATTAGTTATAGATCTAGTGGCAAAAATTTTAAAGTCATTTGCATCTGTGACAGAAGATAAAAACATAATGATGTTTGGATTATAAAACAACCACTAATGTAAACTTCTGCTAAACCATTATTCCTAAATTATTATTTAAAGTGAAGGAGAATTACCGAACTAGGCTCTTCCAGGCAAATAAAAAGAAATATGGATCCTGGATTTAATTAAATAGAGACTCTTTAAAACATTTTACGCAAAGGCAATAATAAAATTTACATACCATGTTTAATATATCATTTAACCTAAGGTATGTCTCTAAGTTGTGTAAAGGAGTTGAAGTCATTATAATCCCCAACACCAGGAAAACCTCCAAATGAACTTTAGTCATATAGGCAAATCTCTTTGTTGCCTATATTATCGAAACTATTTAAAAAAATATTCATGAGAAGGCTGTAAGCCATAAAAACAAAGAAGTCTGCTCAGCCATCTTCAATGTTGCGCAGGATTTTGATAAATTATGACATGTCGGTTTAATACATAAAGTGAATGTGCTACTTCCACAGCTATATTTAGAGCCATTAGGAAGCTTCCTAGGCCCCACTGTATACCTGCTATATACTTGTGAAGTATTCCAACTAGAACAAGACATAATAGCTACTTTTTCAGATGGTACTGTTATCCTAGAGATAGGCAAAGATCATAAAGAGGTTGCAAACAAGTGGTATTTAGTTCTGGAATTGTAGTAATAACCTTATAATCCAGAGATTTTAGAACAAAATGCTGAGGAACATTAAAGATGCTTCTTGGTACATTAGAAACAGCGACCTCTATCGAGATCAGTTGGACACTGTTGACCAGGCTATCATCAGATGCATCAACGACTACACCAACATGTAAACGTTAAGGCGATCCAGCTTCTTAACAGTACCAACTTGACAAGTAGACTTAAAGAGAAGAATACAAAAACAAAAGACAGAATAACAAGAGTTTCACTAGCAAAGACAAAAATAGATTAAAATGCTAAATGCATGGATATAAAGGACTGGAGAAAAGTATCAAATGCAGCTAGTACCCACAATAACTTCTAACAAGGATGACGAATACGAAGAATAAGCCTTTAAAGAATGGATTTAAAAATACTAGCCTCAAAAGGATTAAATTGTAATTATTTTTATTTTATTATACTACCTGTGGATTTGACTCCTTTGAACAGCGATATGTACAATAAAAAATAAATCGATATTAAACACAGCACCAACTGCCACTTTGGGGCCCCCATAGCATGTAGTCCGTCACTCCATTGCATCTCAAGAACGGCTCGACTAAAATAGAAACAAAATTGTTCAACAAGAAAAATAAAAACACAAAAATTGTTTAATTAAATAAAGTTATACGTTAGCAACTACCATAGG
Source organism: Psylliodes chrysocephalus (assembly GCA_927349885.1). Classification (NCBI taxonomy): domain Eukaryota; kingdom Metazoa; phylum Arthropoda; class Insecta; order Coleoptera; family Chrysomelidae; genus Psylliodes; species Psylliodes chrysocephalus. The sequence goes on along the minus strand of OV651817.1, from coordinate 80,561,356 downwards.
TCACCATCAGGCCTCTAAATAAAACTACACGTAGTAATTAATAAAATAAGTGATAAGTAAATTAAAATAAATTTCATGTATCGCTAAAGGAAAGTCTTAATCATAGGAACGTATTTAATAATATGGTACTCTAGTTCACTTGACCCCCTCCTAGATGTCCCTGCTTGTACCAAACCAGTAATATTGGATGTTTCTTTGATGATAATAGATATGCTTGAAGTTAAAAACTAACACAATAACCTTATGCCGATCCTTTTCTGTCAATAGGGCCACCTTAAAACTCGATTATTATGGTGCCTAGCATATAGGAGGTCAACATTTATGATGCTATATCTAGCATTTCAGAGATCTACGACAAATGTACTGACTTGTAATAGTTAAAATTGGTGAATTTAAGGAATTAAAGTTACAACCAGAAAACTTTGATCTCAGTATGCTTAGTACCACCACTTTCTTCCGTTTTTGACATCTTGAGCTTACTTGTTAACTTCGAATTATGCAATAGATCCCTTAGTTCACCTAACCTTTCCAAGCCAGTTCGTTACTCATATTACTCATACTAAGGATTGATATTTTCATAAGAAACTTTTCAATTGGATTGGTTTCTCTAACTCCGAACCTACCTGACTGGTATCTACTGACTGTTCCAGAAGTTTATATTTTAGGAGACCGTTGCTGCTATTGATCATTACGTCTTAAGAAATACAGATTGTCTGACCTTACAGGAATAGAAACTTTAATATAAAGATGGAAATCTTACTTAAAAAATTCCGACGCGGGCGTATGCCTAGTTTTTGATGTTTCGTTTATTGTAATATTGAGCAATTTTGCACTGGTATTAATATTCATGCTGTCCCAACATCTGTCTGTGTTCCAAGTGTTGTTACAGTGTATCCAGGGCAAGTTTGACGACAGACTTGAGCCGATGAAATAGAGAGCCCATGCTGAAAGTAATTTAAGTTTTATACTAACATGCCCGTTAACAAATAAGATTTTAAATTTTCAGTAAAGTACTTACCGAGGATGACGTTGTAGTAGAAAGACACATAAAATGATACTAAAACTGCACAAAATCCTACACCTGAAAAAAGTACGTCAGCGATTAATATTTTCTTTTTAATAAAATAGACACTCACCTTTGAATAAAGGGCATATTCTCCATAAACTAATAGGTCCTTGTCTATAAAATTGGCCCAATATAAGTTCCATGTAGAACAATGGTACTGCTCCAAAAACTAACAATAATGTATATGGTATTAAAAACGCACCTGAAACAAGAAAGGAATATTAATTCTTTAACAATAATAATAACTAAGAAAAGACGAAGATATTTAATAACAAAGAAATAAAGTGGAAGCAATTACCAACCTAGAAGATGATGTAACAATAAATTTACTAAAATGAGCTGCAGGCTTTAATGAGATTACATATAAAATGCTGAAAAAAATGGGAATGAAATAGATGAAATGGAATAAATATGAATAGAAAATATTATTACTTCTATACAAGAAAGGTTGTTCAAATAATAGGGACAATACGATATAAGGGAATGCTTGGAGAAAGATTAAAAAGTATAATAGAAAGAGTGCTTTCTGGAACGGTGGTGTAGATGTCTAAGGCGCTCGTATTCATTTGAGAGAAATTTTGTGGTAAGAGACATACTGGCTTCGAATCCCATACAATACCATGAGCATTTATTTGCATGGTTCTCTATAAGATTTCTGTTGATATGATATCCAGATTATAAAAATCGCCATGCTTTATCGTTTCGATGATGGTGGGTGGGGTTTTCCGGGTTCTTCTCACCTGTAGGTCAAATAGCACCATCAATAATCTTTAAAACGCCCCGGAGCGCCACGGCAAATAATAATAATAATAGCCATTCCATCCTTAACACAAGTCGCTCGGTCGGGTACAGGGGTTGAAATTTACTCGTAAGGGGGTGAATTCAGGAGAGTAATATTATTTTTAGTAGTATATGTTGCCAAACAAACCACAGGAGGGGTTACAGTTTCATAAACGATCAATTTCTACACCAAGTACATTAATTTGGATGCATTACGTGGTTATCGTCGCCAAAATGCTACTTGGGTAGTCTATCATAATTGTAGGCTTATTTTTCATCGTAGTCTATCTCCTATAGGGATTATATAAGTACCAAATAGAAGCAGTGACGTACCCTCTTCAGCTATATAAATGTTTAGGCCATGGTAAGGCCTATTTATTTATTATTGGAATACATGATTCTGAGCTTTAAGAACAATTTCCAAGATACGCCCCTGTGAATTAACCATGGAAATCCTGCGTCCTTTTTAAATCGCTTTCGTCATCTTTCCTTTCTTTTTGAATGAATAAAAGACCAAAGGAAGGAACGGGGCCAGTAATAAAACTATTAATTAAGAGATTACGGCTTATTGCTCACCTTCTGGCTGCCGTTTCTATAGCTCTGATAAGGCCTGGCTGCCAGACGATCGCCCGAGATCGACAACGAAACCGATCACTTTATAGATAATAAAAAAATCCAGAAGTTTCCACGATTATCGTCTGGATTACTCTTAGGGATAGGCGGTTATGGAATTTGGATATCGGCGATATGCATACGTTTCATTAATATTGGATCTCGCATTTATTTTTTTTTTTTAATAAATTAATTTTTCAGCAATCCAAGATGATAGGTTTAAAAAAATTACAAAAAAACTATGATTTCTTTAACTATGGACCTAATAATATTAAAGAAATATTTATTACTTTTATTATTATTGGTAGCAGGGTTTCCAATCAAAATATTTTTACATACTAAAGATATTTTGGGTCTATTAACCGGTTTATTTTGACAAGACGGTTACTACTTTCCAGAGAGTTTTTGAAGGAATGTCAGATTTGGAAATTGTAATAAAATATGAAACCTTTCTTATGGTTTTAATAAACAGAAAGCGACATTAAAAATAAAATAAATATAACAAATTGACATACAATAATTAAGTAACTAACTCACTAAGTATTTAAGTACATTCACTGATTATCACTACATTCTTTCCATCTTTAAAATATTACATAATCATCTGGAAAGGTCGGGGCTTTTCTTAATCGCATTGATCTTCTCGACTCAGAATTTATCTGATGAGTCTCAGAATTCTGTTGAGCTTCAGCAATATGCTACTCATTTTTTTCTTCGCTCTTTTGATTTATATTATTTTGTAACTAAATAAGAATGTTATGGACTGGAGAGGATATAATTTTCTTCATGTAGTTGTGAAGAACTAGGATTCTCAGAATTTTGAATAGGTTATCGAGATGAAGGGGCGAGATGTCTAAGTGATATAAGAGTTTCTCTACCGTCAGAGAGTTGAACTCGAGCATAGTGTGGGTTTGCTTCAATGAGATCTACCTCTTCAACTAAGGGCTCATATTTATTGGTCCTATTAAATTTACGAAGTAGAACAGGTCCAGGTGGTGTTAGCCATGTAGAGAAAGATACTCCAGTGTAAGAACGTCGTGGGTGGTTGAACATTCTCTCATGAGGAGTGACATTGGTGGCAGTACATAGTAATGAGCGAATCAAATGAAGCGCTTCTGGTAGTACTCTCTCCTATTGGCTCAATCTCAGTCCATTTGACCGGAATGCCTTGAGGATTGTAAGGAGTAGGCAATGCTTTAAGCATCTAAGTATGATTTGAGTTCATGAGAAATAAGAGAAGGTACCATTGTCAGAGTGGATATAGGAGAGAGTACCGAAGATGAAGAATAATTCTCTCAAATGCTTGATTACTTCAGTTGAAGCCGTGCTGATACATGGAAAAACAAAGGAAAACCTAGAGAATTCATCAACTACTGTTAGCATCTACGGTTTACCAATACAAGTTGGAATCGGGCCCTTAAAATCGATATTTAGCCTTTGAAATGCAGCGGTTAATTTTATTAAGGTTCCTCGAGATCTTACAAAGCGAGGTTTTAATTCCAGCTCACCGAAATGTTTTTAGATCTCACCTAATGGTGCAATCTCGTAATTCCAGGATGGCATATGAAATGTGAAGTTTAAACAAATCAATTTTGTTGTTAATAGAAGAGGAAAATCAAGACATCGCGTCCGCAGCCCAGTTTAATGATCCCGGACGGTAAATAATTTAGTACTTAAAGGGTGAGAGTTCAAGGAGCCATCTTAATATTTTGTCATTTTTAACTTTTTCATCACTTTTGTTATCGAACATAAATACACAGACCTCTGATCTGTAATAAGTTAAAAGTGTCTACCTAAAAGGAAATGTCTCCACTTTCGCAGAGATTCCACTATGACGTAGGATCCTTTTTCAATCGCCGAATGTCCCTTCTCACTACCAGAAAGTGTTCTTGAGTAGAAGGCAACATATCTTCCGTTTTGCGTCAAAGTTGCAGCTATGGCATACTCTGATATGTCTGTTTCTACTACAAGCATATATCATCATTATGAATGGTCGTCAGAAATGCGTCAACTGCATCTTGTTTAAGTAGTTAGTAAGTTTGTGAGGCTTCATTAAGAAAAGCCCCTACCTTTCTAGATGATTATGTAAGATTTTAAAGGTGGAAAGAATGAAGTGATAATCAGTGAATGTACTTACATACTTAGTGAGTTAGTTACTTAGTTATTGTATGTTAATTTGTTATATTTATTTCATTGTTAGTATCGCTTTCTGTTTAGTAAAATGTAATAACAAGACATTTGGAATTGCCAAATCTCTTTTGGCTCGCTAAAGAAAGTGACCAACTTTTTTCCTACACTCCACATATTAGAAATAGAAGGGTTTTTTCGAAAAATGAAGAGATTTTATTAAAAGAGTATCTAATAACAGCTTTCAAAATGGCACACGGTTTAGGTTAAAAAAGCACGCATCAATTAGCATTTAAATATGCAGAAAAATTGAAAAAGACACTGCCACTATCATGGACCAAAAAACAATAGGGCTTAAATTGATGGGTACAAGGGTTATGTAAAAAGGCACAAAGACTTATCACTTAGAAAACCTGAAAAAACCAGTCTTGGTAAATGTACTGCCTTTAATAGGCACACAGTAGATTCGTTTTTCACTAATTTAAAGAATGCTTATACAAAATTCAAGTTTAAACCCAAATCCATATACAATGCGGATCAAACCAGTCTGTTAAAATTAAATGTAGTGGCCCAAAAACGTACAAAACAAGAAGGGAAAGCTGTGTCTGCTGAGCGAAGTCAGTAAGTTACTATGCTGACGTTTATTTCTGCAACGGGTAACACCATCCTTCCTGCTTTCGTTTTTTCACGTGTTCACTTTAAATAATTTATAATAGAAGATTGTCCAGTTGGAATCAAAGGCTTAGCTAACAAAACAGGATGGATGTCGGCGGAAAATTTTTTCTTAGCATTTGAGCATTTTATAAACAATGCAAAACCTAGCAAAGAACGCCCTGTTCTTTTATTGCTTGATAATCATCAAAGCCATATAGATTAGATTAGATTGGGAGTTGGACGTTATTTGTCCTTGTCTTCCGCGACCTTTTCAGATCTATTATGGGACTCCGTTTGTTTTTAGAGTATGTCGTCAAGCTTCATCGTTTTTATTTGACATAGTAGCTTTGACAGTGGCTCCCGCATGTAGTTGAATGCATTTGGCTTTTCTTCGCTCAATGTTAGAAACCTGATGCCAGGCAGGCCTTCATAGGACGTGGAATGATATTTTTTTTTCTTCTTCACAGAACCTGCATAAAGTTGCTTCTTCTGCTGTATTGATTACACTCATGTATCTTTTAAGGCGACAGTGTCCGGTATGAAGACCTACTATTATCCTAACGATTTGACGTTTTTGATCCAGTAGGTCGACGGTTCCTTAATGAACTATTTGGCCTGTCTCAGTCTTGGATAGTTGTTCCACCATTCCTGAGATTTTTTTTGCATCCACTGTTTAATGGATGCCTTGCACAATGCCTTAGAAACTCCACAGAAGGGTATCGGGGCCTGTCATGGCCTGGCACCCAGGCTAGAGTCACCTTGTTTTGACTACGTAGCCCTGCCAGGTCTTCTAGACAGTCTTTCACCAGTCGTGATTTGATTTCTGGTGAGAGAATTGCCTTTAGAGCTGCTTGGCTATCAGAGTATATGGCAATAGTTTTGCCTGATACTTGCTGATTTAGTATTTCTTTTGCATAGTGTTGTATGGCTACTAGTTCAGCCTGGAATAGTGTTGCATATTTTCCTAGACTCAACGATATCGTTGTTTTCGACTTGAGTCCATAGATTCCAGCACCGGTTCCTTCCTTGGGTTTTGAACCGTTTTTGTACCAGACGAGTTCAGCCTGTACGGCTGTTTCCAGGATTCTCGGGCTGGTATCCATATTGGTTGAGATGTAGCGGATTTACCTATCTATTAATCTTTCTAGAATTTTAAGTAGATAGGAGGATAGGCTTATAGGGCGATATGACTTTGGCGTTTGGTCTGTGACCCTGCCTACTTTGGTCAGGTAGACTACTTTTACCATTTGCCATATTGCTGGGAAATATCTCCATGCAATCCATCTCTGAAGATTTTACATAAATGTGGCATTAACACATCCTTACCCTTCTGAAGCAGAATTGGATATAAGTCTGGACGTTGTTGTTTATTAAAAAAAATCACGTGATAATTTTGACCCTTCCACCGCATTGTAGCCACAAGCTACAGCCATTAAATATTGTAGTTTTCGGCCCATTCAAAGCCTATTATAAAGTGGCTTTAAACAATTGGATGATTTCCCATTTCGGTTCCACAGTTTCGATTTATTACATTTCAAGATTAGCGACAGAAGCCTACGAGAAGGCGTTTTATCTAAAATTATTACAGAAACTCCAGAATTAGAAAAACTCAAACAAGAGGCTGCAGAAAAACAAACGACAAAAGAACTGAGTCATTGAAGAAAACGCAAAACCAAAAAGCAAAAAGGAAGATTGTAGAAGACATCAGTAGTAGCAGTGAAGAAAATATAGAGGTTGATGATAGTGAAGACTTTGAAGACTTTGAGAGAGAAAAGACATTAGAAAGCGCCAAAGGTTCATGATTTTATTTTAGTTAAGTTTAAAACTAAAGAAAAAATTACGTTTAACCATTTTGTTGGACAAGTATTAAAAGTAATTAAAGACGACGAGTTCGCAGTTAAGCTTCTTAAAAAATCTAATAAGACCCTATAAAAATGGCTGAAACCAAGAGAGTCGAAAGTTTTTTATCCTTTCCTATTAACTTTTTATATTACAAGTGGACTAAAATAGTAATAAGAATTTGTAAACTTGATGTTTTTTTTAATAATAGTATTTTCTGTGTTCTTGTGAATGTCCCTTTCAATAATTTTTGTCCCTTTCAATACATACTTGGTTTTTGGAAATCATATTTATTGACATTACTTATTTCAAAAGCCTTTTGCAACTAAATTCAGCTAACCAAATATATAGGCCTTAGGCTACGGACGGCCACTGTGATGATTCTAAAACGAGTTTTTAGTTAGCTATGTTACCTACCATGTAGGTGAAATGTCCCTTTCATGGAACTTCTCCCTTATTGGTTAAAGCCTGCTTAATCTATATGTAAGTAACTATAAGTAGCAGTATCTTTTTTTTTAATAAAAAACGTTTTTTAGATTGTGACTTGAAATTTGTACATCTCGATAGATCCATTACTGACTTTTACATTTTCTTTTATGTAGTTTTTTTTTGTGAAAATGAATTTCAAATTAGTAAAAGATTATTTTCCAAAACACCTTTAAAGAACTGTTTAAATCAAATTTAATATAAACATCAGAAGAATTTTCATTACTAACATTAACAATAATTTCTTGATCTTGATCACGAATCAATTTACCTTTACCATTTAAAAAATCATTCTAATGGGAATATATTGGTTTTGTTTGTTGATGAAATTGATGTGGACAGATTGCCATCATTCAATTAAATTTACCATTTTTTCGTTCAGGTGTTAATTCTAAGTAATTCATGAGGATGCACAATGCTCCTAGTGAGGTACAAGTGCTATAGAACAAGTTACTTTTCCTTTTCCCTCCTCCTTACAGATACATAATTTTTAAAGATTGGCACCACGTTTTACTGTTAAAGAAAGATTAGAAAGCAATTTTTATGAAATTATATTATACATGATTTTAGAAAATGACACTACTACGAGATTTACCTCCTCCATTTCGATAACACAAATACGGGAATCGCCATACGTTCGCCAAATCAACAGCGAACCCAATAATGGACAATAAAAAATCGGTATTGGATCCCCAAGTTTCTCTGTTGTCGTCCGGGCCGGCTGTTATCGAATCAGGATCGACGTCCGCCGCTTGACTAGAACTCGTTGACAACACGAAAGATTCGTGTTCGTCTTCTTCGACTTGAACGTGAAGATCTTCTGAAAAACCAACGAAAAGATGGTTAATATCGACCAAAAAATCAATAAAAAATAGCGAACTAACTAAAGTTATTATATCATTTATAAAATCAATTAATGATAACGGTTCAATGATTGAACCTTGTTATACACACATATATGTCGTCTAAAGTTCAATATTGTGATAAATCCCAAATTCAGTAATTAAAATCTTAATTTTTAAAAGAATTGAAATGAAAAATAATTGAACAATTTTGTTTAATTAAATTATTTTAATTTTGATTTAAAAATTTTACGTAATTAACACTTAATTAAACAAATTGTAAATGATCAGAAATTCCAACTGACTCTGAGTATGTTTTGTAAATCTCTATTCTACAATATTGTCTAACACACAGTCCAATACCCGATATTACTAATAATATAATTTCAACAACCAAATTTTCTCTGCCCTAATCATTTACCCTTAAGGGTATTAATTTTTGGAAATAAAGATTTTCATTATATACACTTATTCTTTAATGTTCAATATTAATGAAACATCATGTATTAGGGTGTCTAGTCTAGTATATGCTAATTTTAAATATGTAGAACGTACTCAGTATCTGCATAGTACGTTATAAACAACGTCTCGTAACATATACTTAGTATATTCTGAGAATGTACTAAATGCAAATAAAGTATATTCTCAGTAGGTATATGCATATTCTTAAAAAGTATATACTTATAGTATTCTTTTTTATAGTGGAATATACTAATAAAAGAACGCGCTTTTAATTGGTGCAAGAACGAGGCAGTTCTGTTGATTTATACAGGGGTTATACGAAATATAATTTTTCCCCTACTTGAGTTTGGTGCAAAAAGGAGACAGCTCCTCAACTTATTTTTAAATTCTGTACTGTAATTATTTAAAAGTGTGAAATGTTGACCCACTATTGTGTTCTTTACTAAAAATTTTAAATAAATATTTTTAAATTTAAATTGTTTTTACCTTCTCCTGAAAAATTAATAAAAACGAAGCTACCCCCTTTTTGCCCCAGTGTCTTCAATTGTTATCGGAGAAAGAAACGTTTCTGGAATCATTTCTTATAAGAACGTTTTAAAAACATCGTAGTTATGTATATGGGTCATTCCATGTCAAATCGCAAATGGCCGCCGTCAGAATTGGCTCAATACTTTTGCGACGTACAAAAATTCAAATTGTAGATATTTTAATGTAGAATCGAATGCCGTGCGGTGTTTTTGGTGATCATTGATTCTTTGACAGTAATACTGTCAAATCTGACCTCGCTGATATGAAATATTATTGACATTCGAGTGGCGCGAAGAATTTAATCAACGGATTATAATGAAACTTGGTACTCGGGAGTTATCGGGGCCACTGATCACGAATCCGAGGTCAGATTCGCGAGATTCGTAGATGGCGCCACATTTTGGCGCATGTGTAGAAAGAAAGTGATTGAGAATTGGCTGGTTACTCTGAAATAATTCATATTTGAATGATGTCAACAATGTCAAGGATACCTACTAGATTTTTAGCACTAAAAGTACCAAGTGTGATTATCAGTATAGTCACTACATGGTGGTTGATTATCGATTATTATTAATCAAGTAACAGTATAGGACAATATTACATTATGAGTGATATAATCAGGAAAAGTTGTATATTACATGTTAAAATCGTCAGTTTGGAACAGAGAGCCTCATATAAAAATTTTCATTGTTTAAGAGATGTATTATTAATGCATAAGCCCAAAATATTATACATGTATGTTTTAAATCATTACAAGTCAATTTGGTTTTGTTTTCATCAGAGCTCGTTTCAATAAAATGTCAAATAAACGTTTTCCTTTGTAAAAAAAACTGTCACAAGTCAGTCATGGTAAGTGTGCATATTTTTGGAAAGAACGGCATATATCAAAATATTTAAATTTATCAAATAAACTGTTACATTTTGAGATATGACTCTCTAAAAAAATGTTTAAAAATAAATTAAGAATAAAAATAAAAAATAAAAATAAATAAAGAATAAAAATAAATAATAACAAAAACACAAAAATCAATATTAACGATAAATTATTGTATTAGAAGTACTACATACTACCCATTTAATCATTTTATGAAAAGCGAAATAGTTTTTTTTGCTTCTCACATTGACACTAACATTATTTAAAAAAATAATAATAGCCCTCTGATTAGAATGTTTTATTTTTTAAAGTGCCCAATTTCAAAAAGGTGCTTTCTCGATTTTCTTCAATAAATATCCCTACCTTTTAACATTTAAAAATATTCTTATTGACTATTTGTTTTTATTTTCAGCGAATTTCCGTAAAAACAAATTAAAATCGCCGCAAATTCTTCGACAGATAATCGGTAGCACGATATCAATTGTCTGAGATCATGTTCAATTCACTTCTGACAATAAGGACGTTTGATCTCCGAATGTATGTCCTTTGATGGTAATGTAAAACTTTGATTTACATGATACTGTCTTTGGAAGTACCTTCTAGGATTAAATGGACAAGGCTGCAGATATACTACCCAAAGATACATCTGGTATAAAAAAACTGACGTATCAAAGGGTTGATATAGAATTGAATATGACGCAAAGATCAATTAAGTCGTCGGGTTTTAATCGGGAAAAATGGAAATTATGGAGAATCTGTAAGAAATGTTGGAACAACAAATGGGACAGTGTGAAGGAGGAATGAACGGTTTCAAAATGGTGAGTCTATTGATTTAAATTTAGCTTTTTCTGTAAACATACCTAGCTAAATAGTGTATGGTTCATTTTTATTTCTATTGATATTATTTATTTCAGGAGGAGAGAGCGGCTTTAAATGGTAAGTCTTTTGATTTAAATTTAGCTGTGAATTATTATTATTAATCATGACTCAAAAGATAATAAAACATATTTATTACAAATAAACATATAGAACTATAGCAATTAGTAATGATATAGTTATTGTAATGGTCAAAGCTTCATATATCATAGTCGTAAAAAAAGAAAATTCCAATTAAATTTTCGAAAAACGTTCTTATACAGACAGACATTGAGGATTCAACAGCAATATTATTTCCACCATAACTTTATTCTTTAATTAAAATACACAAAGATAATTATCCTATTAGACCAGTTAAATCATTTTTCAGTAAAACTTTCACATAGATTTATTAAGTTTAATTTAGTTAATTAATTGCAGGAACTGCAAATAATATCAAATTTGTTATCTTTTATTATTGTTTCCGGGTAATGGAAAAATTGGTGATAAAGTCATCACACGAAGATAGTTCACTCTGTAAATTAGATTAATATTTTAAAAAACAGTATATTAAAATGAAAAATCGACCTACTTGGGAATTTTTAATTATATTGTTTATTTTACTAATAATAAATATATACCTCACTTTATGAACGCACTGTATATGCATTAACGAAGCAATGTGTTCAGCAAAAAAAAAGCTGAAATAAAACAGCATAAAATAGGAGTGGAGATAGTAATGCTGATACACAAAAATCTTAAGACTTAAAAGTATAAAACTCTAAAACAACTTCAAAAGAATAAAAGAAGCTACATTTACTTTCAGTTCTTATTGCCTCTAGAACGTATCTCACAAAGAATAGGTGGAAAATAATACCTATATTATTTGATTTACTCGAAAAATATACTTTATTTGATTTCGTCTAAAAACTTATTACAAAAATTTCCATTTCATTGAAGTAGCTAGAGTTAAAAACGTTTGACTTACTTCTTTATACCTACAGTTTAAAAGCATGGAATAAAGAAATATCCACAACGTCGTCATTTCTTTTTATTTGGATTTTAAAGTATTTTAAAGTGCAAATCAGAAAATGGGATAGGAAAATATGTAGGAGAATAGTATCGTGGGACTGTATCTGAGACGACCCTATTCTTTGTTGACTCAACTGCTGCTATTACAGCTAAAGTTAGAAGATCGTGAGCTGAAATCTAGAGAAAAGAAAGCAGAGCTGGCAGAGCGGCTTAAAAAGCAATAAAAAGTGAAGGGCTTTCCAAAATTTCTTCTATGGAAAGATCGCATTCTTACAGAATAAATTTTTTTCTGATATCTCTTCTATGGAAACTAAAATGTCTTCTGATATATCTCCTTTAAAAGGCGATATTTCTTCCAACTTGGAAAGTAAAATGTCTTCTATGAAAACCGATATTTCTTCTGATGTTTCTTCTATCAAAAATTATATTTCTTCTTTAGAAAGTTTCTGCTGAAATTTCTTTCTCAGAAGAAAAGATATATTTTTCTATGGAAATTAAATTCTCTGATCATTCTTCTATAAGAAATTAAATTTCTTCCGTTGAGGAGAAAATAAAAGAGATGGAATAGAAGATAGAAGAAATAGAACGAAGAAAGCAGGCTAAGGACTGTGAAATAAGGTGCCATGAGTTGGAATCAACGTTGAAATTGGAAATAGTTGTAAATGCTACCTGTGTTAAAGCCCCAACATTTGACCATAAAGATGTCATGGACCAACTACCTTAAACAGTTCGGAACAGCTGTCAGAGTAAACGAAAAGTCTAAAAAAGAAACTGTAGTAAATCTGACTATCGCCCTTCGAGGAGATTCTTTAGATGTTCTTCAGAATATACCTGTGAAACAGACAGATGACTTAAAAAGAGATTAAACGTACGATATGGCTACGAACACTTAGAGCATTTGTATCAATCATAGCTAAAGAATTGGGAACAAAAACGTGAGAGCCTTTAAAAATATGAAGTGCTATGCTAGTGCGATGTACCTACCGATCAGCTCCAGAAAACATGATGGAATGTTTGGCAGTCCAAACATTTGTTGACAACAAAATGCATAAAAAAACTCCGCTCAGCCCGTCATAAAACATTGGTCCATGTCTTGTCTGCTGCTCTAGAGTAGAAGGCAGCTACACAGGCTTCTGGAGGATACAGTAGAGTAGTATAAAATAAGAACGCGTCGATGATAAAATCGACCAACTGGTTAACATAATTAGGAGCATTCTGATAAAAAGATAAAGACTAAGACCATCAGGTGCTGAAATTGCGGTGAACGGGATATCTACGCATTTCCTGCAAACTCTCTAGGGTCAAAACAAATTAAGAGAACACGCCGCAGGAAAACTATAGAACATCGACCTAGAGGGGACCATCAATAACCTCAAGAGACTTCTACCAACAAGATTGCAATCCATCCATGGGGAAACCCAGGTTTAATTAGAAATTGCTACAGAAAAGTATACTCATATTTTTATTGTCGCGGATATAGAATAATATTTTACACTTGGTTTCCAGTTGGATTTTAAGAACAAAGTGATCAAAGTTGGTGCCGAAGAGGTATTCCTTCTTCCATATGGGGACAGTACCGTGCCAGTAGTTGTACAGGAGGATACGGTGGTACCTGGTAGAAGTGAAACAATTATGGTAGCCCGGCTATAAAAAACTATATAAAATGGAATTTTAAAACCACGATGAGGGGGTTGGTCGAGGAATTCCGATCTGAAAGGGGCTGGTCACGACTGCTAAATAAATTTCAGTTCATCTCCATAAACGTTACCTTAAGAAAGAGACCAAAATCGAAACCTGTGTACCAGTAACTCCTATAATTCGTCAGACATCTTCTGATAATTTCAACGACAAATTCGAACAAATGATTGCAGTTGCCGGTCAATCTGAGTCAATTAGAAAAAATCGAAATCCTGACTAGAATGCTCCAGGCTTAGATAAATGCAATTTTAAAGAAGCGACCATAGTGAAAGTGATAAATTCCAAGAGAAAACAATGGTTAGGACATGTCAAAGGAGAACAATGAAATAATAAAAAAAATAGCGTAGAAAAAACCGTTATATATACAAAAAAGAAAAGGAAGATTTAGGAAGTGACCTAAAAGAAATAGAGAGGAAATGAAATTAATAGAGAAAGAAGAAAGGAAAACTGTAAAAAAACGTTACCAAGCTCTTTACCTCAACGACCTGCTAAACAGGTTTTTATAGACGGTGGACGACAGAAGTAACGGATAAATTAAATTTTGGTGTACACTGTTGTAATAATTGGCATTATTATTAATTGAAAAAATCTAAAGAATTTACCAAAAATTCTAAACAAGTATGTTTAAATAATTAAAAAGACACAATGAAACAAACCTTCAATTTATTAATCTACATTGAACGTGACATTGTTAAATACAATCAACAGTCACATAAATTTTGATTTATATAGAAAGGATCACTTGGGTAAACTCGCAGTCGGGTTCGGACTAAGGTCCAGAACTTTCGCCCCTTGGGCGAAACCCTGGTTTTGTATTGTAAAGTAATGTGTAAAGTTTTTTGTGTACGATGTGACTTATGGGTAAATATTTTAACTTAATTTTGTTTAATAATAATTGATTAATTGATTTACATATAAATGCCAATTTTACATTTTCGCCCCGAATTATATCTTATGCATATCTTTATTACTATTAGTTATAGTGCTTTATTCCCTAAATGGAATTTTATTCATTTTTTCTGAAGACTATTTGTCAAGTTTTATATTTATTGTTAATATACATTTGTTAATGTTTTAATACTTATTATTAATCTCTCCTCCCTTCCCAAACCAGCAAAATACTCCGAGCATTTGAGAAGCCGTTTCTATTCCCTTAGGACTAAAAGAGTCTAAAACTAGTTGCCAAGAACCGCTCGACATATGCTATTAAGGAATGTTTTTTTTTGTATTTTATTAATTTTTCTTTATTATTTTCTTTTGCCACTGGCGAATGGATGTTCCTTCAGGACTCCAGGACCCTTTGGCTGGTGACAACGCTGCCCTAATCCCTTAATAGTATATTAACAACAATAGCTAAAGACCTATCAGTAGTTACAAATGGTCTCTAGGCTAACTGGTTGTTACATTTGGTGACGAGCGTTAGTTCTTTGGGCCTTTAGGCTAACTGGTTGTTACATTGTCATCATGCAACTGTTCAATCTTCAGATTATGGCTAACGCATACTTTCCTCGGTCTTTCAGTTCTCCTTGACTCAAGTGAGATAGCTTGTATTATAATGTTTAACAATTCCTCATGACATGTCCTGTCCACTTTAAACGCTATGCTTTTAGGTATCTTATGATTGTTTTACCTCCGAGTTCATCTTTAATTTCTTTATTGGTTTTTAGTCGCCATCTTTTATTTTCCCTTGAATCTGGGCCCAGTGTAACTCTCATTCTTTTCCACTTTGATATTTTTAGATCATCTTTTTTATTTATTGTTGCGGTTTCGAGGGCCTACTTAATTAATGGTCTTATTAGTGTCTTTTATAAATTTATCTTCGGTTTTTTGTTTTTTTTTTATAACGACTTTTCAGATGATTTCTGTTTCTGCCATAGGTTTTCTTTAAAGATACTTTCTTTTACTCTTTCTGGTTATGGTTGCTTCCTTTTACTTTTTCTGATCCTGGTTGCCATATTGGTGTTCCTATATAGTTGAAGAAGGTGACTGTTTTGAATTTGTCTCTATTTTTAGGTATTAGTTTCTTCTCTTCCTACTTTCACATATTATGTTTCGTTCTCATTTATTTCCATTCTAGCTTCTTCACCTATTTATTCTATAGTTTTTTTTTTTTCAGTTATGATACTACTTAAATTTTTACAGTACACTCTGAACTACGAGGATGTATCAGAAAATAACGAGACTGATGCTATAGTATAACAACGAAACATTTATTTAACAAAATTCAACAACTATCCTTCGAAGTACTCTCCATTCTGTTGAATACACTTATTCCATCGCTTTATCCACTTATCATAAACTTCTAAGAAACCATTTTTTGATAGTCTGTTTAGTATACCCATCACAGCGTTGTTGAGCTCTAAATCCAACTCAAATCTTCTACCTCTCAATTCTTTTTTGACTTCAGGAAACAAATGGAAGTCACATGGAGCAAGGTCAGGAGAGTAGGGGGGATGAACCATAATTTAAACCCCTAATTCTTCAATTTTTCGTTGACAAATCATTGATCTATGAGCCGGAGCATTGTCGTGATGCAGCGTCCAGCCAAAGTCCTGATAAAGCGTCCTTTTTTCTTTAATTTTGCCTTTAAGGGTCCTCGAAGTACATTAGAATAGTACTCCCCTGTTACTGTATGTCCTCTAGGTACAATGTGATCGTAAATAACGCCAAATTTATCAAAAAAAAATCAGGTGCATCACTTTACCAGCGCTTTTAGCAGTTTTGGCCTTCTGCGGTCTTGGGCTGCTTTTATGCTTCCATTGCATACTTTGAGACTTCAATTCAGGATCGTAATGATAAAACCAACTTTCGTCACATGTAACCACATTATTTAAAAACTGTGGGTTACGTTGCAATTGCCTTTTCCACTGCTGACAAATTGTCACTCGATTCGCTTTTTGTTCATCGGTCATCACTTTTGGAATCCATCTTGCCGCGATCTTCCGGTATTCTAAATCTTCATGAATAATTTTTTGATTGGTACCGTAAGACAAATTAACATTGTCAGAAATTCGTTTTATGGCAATCCGGCGATCATTTTGTATCAAGTCGTTAATTTCTGCAATTTTTGTGTCATTTCTCGCAGTTTGTGGTCGACCGGGACGAGGTTCATCTTCAACTGATTCACAACCGTCTTTAAACTTGTTATGCCACTTAAACACTCTACATCGTGATAAACTATTATCTAGATATGCACCTTTAATCATTTCAAAAGTTTCAGTTGGTGTTTTACCCAATCGAACACAAAATTTTATCGCGTATCTTTGCTCCACTTTCATTTTTCGATGGGTACGCAAAACACTGACAATTCAATAATTAATTTGTAACAAATGTCAAAAGTTAAATCAAAGCCTACTTGCGGGGTAGTACATTAAATATAAGGCTTTCATGTCTCATTTTTTGGGTTATAAAATGTTACCTCTGAAAGAAGTTGTAGCACCAGTCTCGTTATATACTGATATATCCTCCTAATAGTTAAGTAACTTCTTTTACCCATTTATTTAGTTATTATTCATCAAAAGTGTTTAATGTTTCTCAGTCTGCATTTTTTTATAATATTTCTATTATCTTTTAATTGTGTATTTAATGTATTTTTATTATATTTTTATTGTATTTTTATTTTGTTTTTATTTTACTTTTACTGTTTATCTAATAATTAATGATAATGTTTATTTTGAAATGAGTACGTTAGTATTTATAGATATATTAACTTTATTTATAACTTTTATCACGTTTTTGTTATAGCAGCTATATATACTTTAAATTACGTTTACTGTTATTATTATTGCTTTTAAAAATATCTATAAGACAAACAAAACATTTTATTTCAAATTTTCTTTTTCTATAAAAAAATGTGTTACTTTTCCTCCATCTCTCAACGTTGTATAAAAAAAGACTTAAATAAAAGTCATAGATTAATAATAGTAGTCTATAATATTAATAGTTTTCATCAAAATAATGATTAAAAAAAACATACAATTATATTTTTTAACCTAGCGCAAGTTACAAATTTATAAGTAACTTTTTATTATAGCAATTTTCTGAAACATAATCAATTTTACGAAATTATCTGGCAAACGGTCTCACAAAAGATCTGAAACGATCACGGTAGACAAGGACAAATAATGTCCAACTCCTTTTAAATCTAAATCTATCCTATAAGTGCAGTTTTTGATAATAATGTTTCGAAAATTGAAATAGGTGCTAAATAATTAAATTATATTTATAAAAAATACTGTTTAAAATGTTTTACTCACTTTTTCTTAATGTACAGCTTATTTCTAAATTGGACGAATTGTTTTGATTTTTTGAATTCCCCTTTCCTGGAAAAAGAAAAAAGAAAATTACTAAAACATAAAGCTTACGGAGTTCACAAAAGGATACAATTTTATTTATTTTAGTTTATTCAAATACTATAGTTCTAAATAGTCTCTTATCTGATTGCGAGGTTTAATTGAAAGGCATTTTAGCAAATGAAATTGCAATTTCTATTTTTTCTAAAATATCATATATGGTTTGATATAACATGGTGATTCGATTTATTACTATAAAATATTGAAATAGTAATTTACGTTACAAGATTGGAAAGTAGTGTTTTACAGGTCGAGGCAAGCAGAGACCTGTAAAACACTAATTTCCGGTCGTGTGACGTACAATATTTTTTTTAAGACCGACTTTTTAATATAAACTAATTTTATTTATTTTATAGGTATAATTAAGTAATAATCAACAAATACTACATACAACTAAACAGAAACTAGATAATACCTACATTGGCCAAATACATTATTTTTGAATATTTATGTTAAATGTACAATTATTGTGAACGTTAAATATCTGAAGGGAAGATGTGTCTGAAGTACTGGGAATTGTTATGTTTTTTGTAGCGGTACTAACAAAATTAGTTTGCTGCATATTGTTTGTGGAACATCCCGCATGGTACAAATTCCAAATAACATACGATTCACTTTAATCACTTAAAAGAACACGATTTAGGCTATAAAAGTGTGAGTCGAAGTACTAAGTAAGGTTAGTTGGTTGTCCTGTAGGATCAGTTTTATCTAATGGCGTCAAAGAGGGCAAAGCGGACACGATGGTGGCCACTTTGCCCGAAATAAAATCTTTTGTTTTTTTTTATGGAGAATATTAATAAATAAAAATATTTATAGATTTTGTACATTAATGTCTCATAAGGAATGGTAAATATTTTAGCGATAAGAAACGTCGTTTTATTTAATCCTAATTAGTCAAAGCTTACTTTGGTATTTATGGTATCGCTTTTTTTAGCATCAACTTATTTTATTTTGATTTCAGACTCAGTTATGGTGTCCAAATACCAAAGGATGAGCCAGCAGTAGTCCTGGGACCCGAAGGCTATGCAACGAGCTATAGGTGCAGTAAAAAGTGATAATATGGCGTGGCTAACTGCTGCCAAACAATTTAACGTGCCGAGGAACACCCTAAAAAGACGTGTTCTAGAGAAAAGCCAGCAAGCTTATTCTAACAAAAAATGCCTAGGTCGTTATCGTGGTGTTTTCACTGAAGAACAAGAATAGGAACTTGTAAATTACCTTCTGGACATGGAGATTCGTTTTTTTGGAATTACAGTAGCAGACCTACATAGCCTGGCTTATCAATTGGCAGTAAAGAACAATATTCCTAACACGTTCAATCATACAAAGAAATTAGCTGGGAAAGATTGGGTTGCCGGCTTTAGAAAGAGACATCGCGAAATTGTTTTAAGAAAATCAGAATCGACGTCCGCAGCAAGAGCCCAAGCCTTCAACAAGACAAATGTCTCAAAATTCTTCGACATTTTAGAAGACGCCCAGAAAAACTACTTGTATCCTCCACATAGGGTTTACAATGTCGATGAAACTGGACTTTTGACTGTCCAGTCAAAATCCTCAAAAGTTTTTGCACTAAAAGGTAGACGGCAAGTTGGCTCCCTTACATCTGCCGAAAGAGGAACTCTTTCTACATTTGTAGTTTGTATATCAGCGGGAGGAAATTTTATCCCTCCTCTTGTCATATTTCCGAGACAGCGGATGAAAGAAGAACTTAAAGATGGTGCTCCACCTGGGACGACATTTTGTTGCCACCCCTCAGGGTGGATGCAGAGTGAGATATTTATTCAATGGTTTGAACATTTCCTGAAGTATGCCAAACCATCAAGAGAAGACCCAGTATTGCTAATGGGCTAGGGACACTTACACCACTGTAGTTTGCCTTCCACCACATTGCACTCATAAGTTGCAGCCACTGGATGTATCTTTTATGGGGCCACTGAACACTTATTATGTTCAAGCAGTGGAGAGATTCTTGCGAAATAATCCTGGTAGGGTTGTAACACAATATCAAGTGTCCCGCCTTCTTGGGGAAGCTTTTTTGAATGCAGCTACTCCGACCATTGCTGTAAAAGGATTTCGGAGATGTGGTATAGTTCCAATCAACAGAAATGTGTTTTCTGAAGACGAATTCGCTCCAGCAGCGACCACAGATATCTCCAATCCCTTGGCCGAAGTCCCACCAGCTGATGTTAATCGTGAGTCACAGAATTCGGACCAAGAGGACTCCTTAGCTGAAGTCCCACCAGCTGATGTTAATTGTGAGTCACAGGATTCAGACCAAGATGAAACCAATTCTGATAAGACTGACGGCAGATCTGCAGATCCTCAACCCAACAATTCGATTCCTGTAGTATCATTTTATGGTAACAACAAGGCAAAAATCACTGTAGGTTCCGGAGATCCCAACAGTGCATTTTTTCTCATCCACGGAAATTCATCAAGACAGGTCACCTCGTCAGCTGAAAGCACACTCATCAAGCCAAGTATATCATGTTCTGTAAACCTGCTCTCCACTCCAAGTACTTCATCTGCGAGAAACAAACACGCCTTGCCTAGTAGTTCATCCTCATTTGCAGTAAGTCCTAAAGATATTCTACCAATCCCTAAGACAAACATTACCAAAAGAAAAAGTATCCGGAAAAAAGGAACCTCGGCCATTTTGACATCAAGCCCATACAAGAATGAACTTGAAGCAGCGAATGAAGAAAGAGAAGAGAAGAGAAAGACAAAAGAAAATCAAACTAGAATTAAAAAACGAGAAGAAGGATAAAAAGAAGGAAGAAGCAAAAAACAGAGAAGTTGCAGGGAAAAACAAATCGAAATCAACTAAACGTATTTTGTTTGAGGATTCCGATGACAGTGACCACAGTGACACTGAATGCTTGTTTTGTGAGGAGTATTTTTCTAAGTCAAGAGAAAGAGAAGGATGGATCAAGTGCTCAAGTTGTCAACTCTGGGCACACGAGGCTTGTGCTGGGTGCGAGGAAGAAGATAATGAGTTTATTTGTGACATCTGCAGATAAATAATTAATAAAATGGCAACAGATAACATTATAGTTTTTTATATCGGGCAAAGTGGCTACTCAGTGGCCATTTTGCCCTACCCCATAGGGCAAAGTGGCCATTTGGTATTGTTGGGGGTTAGTTATGTTATCTCATTAAGAAAATTTAATTAAGCCAACATTTTTTTTTGCTTATAGCTAAATAACCAAACTAACTAATGTAAAAGTTTCATTTGCTATTTTCAATATTTTCTTTTCGAAAAAAAAAATTTCTCCTTAGCGTGGCCACTTTGCCCACCCTTACCCTAAATAGCTTTCTTCGCCGTTTTTACAATATCTTGTGGAATTTCATTTTCAGCATCTAAATCCATATTATTTGTAAATTTGAAAACTCACAAATCAAGTTTGACATAAACAATAAATTAAAAATCAACGAACTGTCACTTGACAATAAATTGCAAGGCTGGATTATCAAACAGCGATTGGAAAAATTGAAAAAGAGGGACCGGTAAAGACTATTTTTACCGGTCCCTAGAGTCTTCTTTCTGGTCTAGACCGCCAAAACGTTACTTTCTGGACGAAAAATTGTCCAGAAAGTGTATATTTTCTGGTCGGTTTTAAAAAAATAATCGTAATAATAGTTATCTAGTAAAATTTGTTATCGATCACAGCCGTCTTGATTTAAATTTAAAATAATATCATTTCAAATTGAATTTTCTATATTTTTTAATATCTCTAAGCTCATTTGAATAAAAAATAATACATGAAACACGGACAAAAAGTGTTCTTTTCGTCCTTATAACATAACCTACTACTATTTTTTTCTTGTGTGCCAAAGACATTAACTATTCTATTTTGTGTATGCCTTGGATGCCACTTTGAAAAAACACGGTATAAGCAAGACGTGAACTCTTGAGTGAACCACCGCTACTCCATCAAGTTCAATATATGAAAATTAATTCTTTTCATTATAAAATTTTTAAAAAAGAAATTGTGATTCCAATCCAAACCTCAAGCCCCAATCCAATAACAAATGTTTCTGGTACTGATTAATTATTCGTTTTGGCCGTGTTTGGCTAAATTTTTTATTGTGTCAACACTGAATCAATAAATATTACACAATACAAATATCCCATTGACAAATTTCCATATTTCCCAATCATTTAAAACTCAAGATATATGTTTTATCACCTCTATTGTCTTCGCTAATTAAAAAGTGTAAAGAACGGTGAGAACGATGAATCAGTGAAACAGTGTTTCCAGAAGCAAAGCCACTGAGTATACTTCGATTCAACAATACCTGTACTACACGTGACTAAATTCATGCTAAATTAATATTAATAACTTCAGTAGTAACCGTAAAGTAAGTTAATTAATTATTTGACAGAACTAATACGAAAATGGTCGTAAAAGTCACTGAGAACGGCCATTTTTATAAAATTTCCTATTCTACCTCATCACATATGATACAGATGATATTTAAGACTCGTTATATATGGGATGTTTCAGAATAAAGTACCGTAAAGTGGACCTTAACTAATTATTAAGAACAAATAAATATAATTTTCCTGTAAACGTCCCTGTTTTAATTCTACAGGGTGATAAAGTGAAAGACTTTAAATCAAAATTAATTAATTATCCTAATTAGTAAACCATCGGGTCGGTAGTGTAGCGGCCTAACGCGCTTATATTCATTTATAGGCAAGTTTATGAGTCTGAGACTGCTGGGCCACGAATCCCAGACCGAACCATGTGGATTTTTAATTAAATTGCATGGTTCGGTTTAGGATTTGATGTGTGCCGTATTAATAGAAATTCAATTTCTGTTGATATGACATGCAGATTTAAAAAATCGCCATGCATTACCGTCTCGATGATGGTGGGTGAGGTTTTACTCACCTGTAAGTCAAATGGCACGATCAATCATCTTTAAGTCGCCCCGGAGCGCCACGGCAAATAATAATAGCCGTCTCTTCCCCTACACAAGTCGTTCAGTCGACTTCAGGGGTTGAAATTCACTCGTAAGGGGTTGAATTAAGGAGATTATTATTATCAATATTAGTTAATTACTTTATTTCAATAAATTATGAAAACCCATAGGCGTATAATCAAGGGCTAAGAAAATAATTTTGGTCCAAAATCTTTAAAACCCCTATATTTCATAAAAGTTAAGATTCCGGACTAAAAATCAGGGCTGGCGGTTTGGTGTCAATCACCCTGTATTTTTGTACCTACATTATTGCTTCGTGCGAGAAAATATCTGGCTTTATCCTATTATTGATAATAATAATTTTTTGAAGTGATATTAATTAAATTAAATAATGTTTAATAAATTTAAATCATTTTTTGAAATATTTGATATATTATAATAGACCAAAAAGTTGTTCTCGTTTTTTAATTTTTATTCAAACTTCTTCTTCGTGCGATATGACTATCATATCCAACCTCGTTGTACCAACTACTATTTCATCTTTGATTTTAATAGTTTTTGGATTCGATCTTCTAATTTAATAAAATTGACTGACAATTGGATTTTTAGAATATTGTTAACTTTGATTTTACCGAACTACGTACACACTCAACTTTTCCATTACAAATTCCATAGTCAGAAATAAAGTCTAAGTATTCTTCATTAAAAAATTGAACGTTCTAAAGTTCGTGAACATAAATGCAACAATGTTTTCTAACTGGCTCTTCCAACAAATAAACTACTTGTAGGAAAACGTTGTCGACCTCTGGAATTTCGAAAAAGAAAAGGAAAACAAGGGTGACATTTGGTTAATATTCTCATTTGCATGAGTCAAAATAAATATCGTCGAGTAGTGCATTTTGCGCGTTTGTTAATTGTTACATAGCTTTTTCAGTTATTTATGAAATGCCCTCTTTAGCTTTCAAATGTGGAATAAGCAGACATTATTTTTGTTTTCGGATTTTGTGACGGTAAAACTAGATATATACAGTTAGAGAATGTTGGTACATAATACCGAAAAAGATATTCTAAATATATGATTCTTAGACTTTTAATAGATGCCCATATGCTCTGCCATTGGCCTATTTCTAATAAAAATAATATTTCAATAATTGCTTTAGTCGACAAAATCTCCTTTTACCTGTTAACTGACAAAACTATGAAAATAAAATAACAAATTTATAGATAATTTATTAAAAAATTGGTGAAATATATTTTTATTACCAACATTCTTTGTAATACTTTAGTATCAACTTTGTTTAAAATGTCTAGAAAAATACAACATCTATACTCTGGTACAAATACGGACCACATTTTGACATTTGAACTATTGATTATATTATCGAATATCTCAATAAGTGAAATAATGGTAAATATGTTTGCGCAACCATGATCTAAATCATTGGGGTCGATGTTTTAAATACAACAGGTAGATGAATAATAATAGAAATTGGTACATACATGTACCAACACCCGTTTAATGGGTGGACCTTACTTGGTTTTCTCCTAGGACATCTCCAAGATGTATCGATGGGAAAATCCTGCAGCAGAGAAGTTTTAAAATCACAAAACCAACTTGGATAATATTAAGCTCAAGAAAAATTGCCAAGTAGGTGAAAGCATATCTTCTCACAAAATAAAATATCACTTTTATCATAAATAACTATTTCTGTCGCCAAACATACTGTATTTATCTATCTTTCTAAATTTGGTATATTAAACACAGTAAATGTACGATATTATATTTATTTCGTATGAGAGAATGAGTCTCTGATGTCCACATCCTGAGAGAAAACTTTTTTCCATTTTTTGTCACCTGATTTCGCCTTTTGAACTTGAAACTCCGATGAGACCTGCTGCTGCAAAACTTTATTCGGAATGCCTTCAATCACAAAATCTCCTAAAGAATTCCTTAATTGAGAATTTCCCTTTTCAAAACTTTTTTTTTATATTCCTTTTTTCGATTCTTAGTCTATATTTATGTTTTTCTATTGTGCGTGACCTCCACTTGGCTGAAGTCGTAAACCGGCAGGGCATATATAGGGCGTTGTCAAATAAATAATGTTCAGGAAAATCCTAATTGAATTAAACTTATTTATTGTTTGTGCACAGGGCCTTTAATAAAACATACCTTTTTCAACTGAATTTGTTAAATATTTCGCTAGGGCTAATTTGGAAATATTTATTAATTTTTTTGCATTTTATCGGCACACTTTTTTAAGTGTTTCATTCAATAATAATAAACCAACCCAGTTCTTCTAGAGATTAATAGTGCCCTAATTATTCTCTACTGATAAGTGCAAATTGCAAATTTATTTACTTTAACTATCTCGTAAATCCTTAAAAAGTTCAAAACAAAGATTATATTAGTGGTAACCTTAAGATTATTTTTCACATTTTTTTTTTTAAGAATTAATAAATTTTTTCATGTAGTAATTCAATGTAATATTTCTACGTATAAGAAATGTATTACAGGGCAAGTTATTTATAAGTTATGATATTGTCTTAATACGTTGTTATAAATATTGTGGCCATCATCATACTTCGAGGAATTATAAATGTACTAACTGAAATAAAAAAAAATAAAAAAATAGCTAACGAATATTGAAAAATTATGTTGTAACAACAATACCCACCAAAAAATGGTAAATATAAAAAATGACTATATAATATAATAAAAAACACAAAAAACTCACCATGAAATCTTATCCAATAGGGATAAAACTACTGAATTATAATCTTGCAAAGAATCGAAACGAATTGAACATTTTTTTTGTATTGCTACTTCAAGGGTTAAAAAAATAATTAAAATTAAAACGGCACATGATAAAATATCGATTCTAAAAAATATATGAGCCTACATTACAGAGTTAAATAAAGTTTAAAGTGGTCTTTGAAAAGGCTGGCCACTTTATAAGAAATGCTACCTATAAAGACAAGACATAGGGGAAAGTCGGCTATATTTTACCAGCTCCTAAATTGTACCATTCCCGAATTTTACAGAAAACGTACAGTGACTCTTTATAAAGTCACTGTAAGAAAACGATACCTAAGCGCCATCTTTTATTGCCACGAGGTACTTTTATGTATTTGAAGGTTAGTAGTTAAAGAGAGTGTCGTTCCGCGACGGTTTCGAAGAGCAAAGAGTGATTAAATAATTTATACCTATTTCAAGTAAGTTTCGACTACATTTTGTTATGGTTTAAAATAAAATCTATGATATTTAGGACGATTTGATTAATATAAGTCTAAAAGTTACTATATTTAGCAACTTTTCGTACAAATTTAAAATATAACCTCGAAAACTTAACGAATTGTAAATAAAAGTTTCCAATTTTGTCTAGTTGTCTAATGTGGACCACTAAGGTGTTTCTTAATTTGTACTGGTACAATTTAAACGACTGATGCATGTTTCTTTTAGAATGCTACCTCTTAGAAACGAAAGGGAAAATATTGTCAGTGGTCAGAGGAAAATATGAAAGAAGCCATTGCGAAATATAAAATAGGAAAATATGGTCTACAGTTCATCAAATTTCTAGAGGTGTTCGACGCCCAGACAGAGAACGCGCTACGTGTGACTAAGATAGCTATTGTACAGTCTGCTAAACAAGTTATTTTAAATAGTTTTTAATATTTTTAGGTAATTAAATTTTAAAAGTGTGGAATAGTTTAGGGATTAAATTGGTCTGATTGGACTTTCTTAGAACGTTTTTAAAAGCAGCTAAAGATAGTATGTAGAATTGAAAATAATTATTATGCCATAAAAGGTGTTTTGGAATTCCTTCAACCTTTTGAAATTGAGTCAGAAAATATAAATTTTATAGGATAGCGAAAAATACCTATAATTTTTTTGTATGCCTTTGTAAATCGTGGAAATAGTTTATATTTTATTTCTACCTTATTAAGGAAAATGGTACCTAATATTAATAACGGTTGTTTCTGAAACATTACTAAAATTTTCGAAATTTTGTTATTCTACAAAATAATAAACTATACTATTTAGAAATTTATTTCTCTTATAATTTTATAAAAAATAACAAGGGAATATTTACATTTCTTGATCTATTAAACAAAACGATAAATTATCTCGACGAATGACACCATGTTCTAGTACGGAAGCTAGCTTTACATTTTTGTTGGTGGTTTCATGGGTTTCATATCAATTTTTTGTAATTGTAGTTTACACGTACATATACCTCTTAACACTTGTTTGCTTTATTAAAAAGTGTGTTGTTGTGATTTACGTCGAAATAAGTCAAAAACAACTTGAAACCCCATATAAAATCAAAAAGGAGAAACGGAAAAAAATTGAGCCTGTAAATGAACACAACTCAGAAACAAAAATAGCTACCTAATAATAAAAAAATAAAATTTGATTCTTGTGCAGCTTCATCTATATCATTAACTGTTTTTGGTTTTTTAATGGTTTTTCTTGGTGATGAAAATTCCGATATCTCACGGTTATCGATTCTTTTTTTCTCTCCAGAAATGCGGACGACAGTGTTTTTAGATACTCCTGTGGCTGCAGCAACACGATCATTTACATTTTTAAATGGTATTGAAGGTGAATTAAAGTTTCCTTCTCTTCTCATAAACTCTATAACATTGGCTATTATTTCGCGAGATTGACTGTTAATCACGCGGCCTCTTAATTTGCTATTAAACTCCATACTTAGGTTCAATTAAACTGTAATGAGCAAAAAACACAAACGAAAATAAAAGAAATGTTTTAGCGAAATTTACATCTGACATTTACGTCTGAATGAAATAGTGAAATACTTGATGCGCAGAGTGTACTTTCATTGCGTAAATCCGTCGGGATGCCTGTCAGTAGTGCTTTCTCTGTCTAGCCGTCGAAAGCCTCTAGAAATTTGATGAACTGTAATTATCTTTAATATTTTTAATAACCGTCTGATTTTAAAAAGCCTGGCTGTATCTAGATGATTCAGTAGAAGTTATATCGATGTTTCTGTAGAAGTTTTGTAGAAGTTTTATCGAAAAAGATTGTTTGGAAGAACGTTCAAACTGCATGTGTAGAAGTATTGAAACTTAGGAGTTTAGTTCTAGCTACAGAAGTTGTATCAAGTATTTCAAGAGGTTCAGTTCGAGCCATCCAAAGAAGTTTACGAGATTTAACTTTACCTATGAAGATTTAACAGTTGGTGATATCCAAGCGTATCATACGAATCCCCTTTACCTGTTACCTATTATACCACAGATAAGTCTTAATAAATAAATCATTTAAATTTGAATAAGTAAGTCTCTGTGAATTAGAATTTGTCGCTGCCTTATCTGAAACCTTATTTAATTATAATATCTTAATGGTTAGTGATTTTCTATATTTTCATCACTAGTCGATTGTCAAGTTTAGAAAGTTTTAAATATAGTGGGCTCAACATTCTTTTTCAAAGTAATACGAGTTGTTTAATAACCTGACCCACTCCCCAAAATCATAGAGCATAAAACACTCTAAAAATAAATAAAATAACAAGATCATATTACACAATTTAAACTATCATTTTCTAAAAAACGTCAAATTGGGCAACCTTATCCTACTTCTTACTAGCAATTTAATAATTTGTAGCGTTTTGTTGAATTTTATTTTCTTTCCTTCTCAACATTTTGTCAATCAGACATGGGTTATAGTTATTGTTAAAAGCAATACTTTTCATAGTATTAAGTTATCTATCATAGAACTCTTTTGTCAAAGGTATATTAAGTAAACTCTCTAAATAACAGTTAAAAGCAGCCAGTTTATGTGTAGCTGAATGATTAGAAGTATTGTCTATGACTGTGCCTGTATGTGTTGGCTTTCTAAAAATGTGAAAGGAAAATTTATTATTTTTATGTGAAATTTTTAGATCCAAAAAGTTCAAAGTCATATCGTTTTCTAACTCGAGTGTAAATTTTATATTATTATGAAGATTATTAATGTAAGCTAAGAAAGTATGTAACAAATTGAAACTGCTAGTCCACAAAATCAAAATGTCATCAACGTACCTAAAATAGAATTTAATGTACATATCAAGCGTGACTGCGAACGGAAGAACATTTATGCACAAAGGTCCTAGTAAGAGTTTACCAGTAAAGTCGATTAGAAATAAAAAAAAAATCGTATATCGTGAAGGATATTTTTGTATATAGTGTGTCCAAAAACATCTGCATCTTATAGAAAAAAATTGTATTGTTCATTTCACAGAAAATGTTATTCTTGATAAACGTTGGTAAATAACCTAAAATTTTAGAGGAATCAATATAGCGCCACATACAATTTTCTCGAATTTTGTGGCAATAAATTCAGTGACTCAATTTTATCAGCTTCTTTCCATTTTCTGAATGCATTCTTTTCTGTATAAAAAAAAATAAATTATTTTATAGTCAAAGTTTGAGTAATTACTTCGATTTTTAAATTACATCTGTGGCCTACTAATAAAATGGGTAAAAATTGTAAGAGAAGTGATTAAATATTAAATTAGTTTACAAATTTTAACTTTGTTTTATACCCCGAAAGAAATGTATACAAATATGTTTACCTACCTTCCTTAAACCTAAAAGTGTTAGCAGAAATATTATATCACGTCACAATATCTTCCTGCAATCAAATGTTTTTTTTAACTACCCAACGTGCTGACGACAGTTTATTGTTTATTCGTTTGCCTCAAACGACAATTGACTAGTTAAGAACAGGAGTAATCTAAATAGCATTTTGTGATTATGGAGATAATGAGCAAGACGCGTTTTCATGATTAAAAACATTGAGTCTAATATATTATTAGAATATTGATTATTTTATGATAGATATTAACTTAACTTAGTCTTTACTAGAAGATTTCTTTGACACGTCCAATATTGAATAAGCAAAATGACGCTTTTTTGAACTTGGATCATTTCTACTTTTAATGAAAAAATAATATATGGTGTTACAGAAATGAAATAAAAAGGCTTTGTATGAAAATACTTTTATTAATAATTGGCAATGACATGTTATTTATATTCATCACCCTCTACATTTGGAAGCATATCCTTTTCTTGATAGCTGCATTGTTCCACATTAGATTGGATTAGGAGTTGGACGTTATTTGTCCTTGTCCACCGCGACCTTTTTAGATCTATTGTGGGACTTCGTTTGTTTTAAAGTATGTCGTCTAGCTAGGTCTTTTTTATTAGACTTAGTAGCTTTAACAGTGGCTCCCGCATGTAGTTGCATGCATTCGCCCAATATTAGAACCTCATTAGAGCCAGGCCTTCACATTGGAACAGGACGTGGAATGATGTTTCCTCTTGTTCTTCACAGAACCTGCTCAAAGTTGCGTCTTCTGCTGGATTGATGACACTCATGTGCTTTTTAAGGCGACAGTGTCCGGTAAGAAGACCTACTGTTATCCTAACGATTTGACGCTTTTGATCCAGTAGATCTTTCGTGAAGTTGGCGGCCGATGGTTCCTTGATAAACTGTTTGGCCTGTCTCAGTCTTGGATAGTTGTTCCGCCATTCCTGAGACTCTTTTTGCATCCATTGTTTGATTGATGCCTTGCACAATGCCTTAGCATCTCCACAGAAGGGTTCGGGGCCTGTCATGGTCTTATTTGAGCCTTTAGGGCTAATTCGTCGGCTATTTCATTGCCCAGATATCCCTCATGGCCTGGTACCCAGGCTAGGGTCACCTTTTTTTGACTACTTAGCTCTGCCAGTTCTTCTAGACAGTCTGTCACCAGTCGTGATTTGATGTTCGGTGAGATAATTGCCTTTAGAGCTGCTTGGCTATCAGAGTATATGCCAATAGGTTTGCCTGATACTTGCTGATTTAGTATTTCTCTTGCATAGTGGTGTATGGCTATTAGTTCAGCCTGGAACACTGTTGCATATTTTCCTAAACTCAGCGAAGTCGTTGTTTACGACCTGGATACATAGATTCCAGAACTGGCTCCTTCCTTGGTTTTTGAATCGTCTGAGTACCAGACGAGTTTAGCCTGTACGGGAGGTCCCTGTTTCCAGGTTTCTGGGACTGGTATTTGAATTTGAAAATTTCTTTCAAATTTCTTAGATTAAAGTGTGGTGACAGGGTGGCACATAGGACTTTCACACCTTATTCTCACCAAAAAAGAAACTTCGAGTATGTTGCTTATCACTAGGTTCTCTAAAGACGCGGTTTTTCGTCTTATAGGTAAAATTATTTTCTTAGTAGCACATAACCATGCAGTTTTGTCCATTCCAGTCTAAACTATAGAATTAGAGTGAATACTCTCTTGCACCCTTGTAGAGACATGATCACTACACTTTATTTTGCAAATACATGAAAAAGAAGTAAAAGTTTCTGTTTGTATAGGTTTTCCAGAATAATTGATATACTGTTCATCTTTGTTTCGGTTTTCTGTCATAATATTTCTTTTCCACATCTTTTCATTTCTGTTTTTGAGTTCTTAGTACTTCTTCTGTTTTTCGCATATTTTGTGAACTTGATAAAGTTTCTGCTTGACTTGGCTTGGGTCTGTTATTAATAAACCTGGATATATTTTCAATGCTTTCAGTTTCCAATTTTTTTGATAGACGATGTGATTCACTACTGTTATAGTAAAGATCTGGTTTTCATTCCGAAAATAATCGGTGTTCAAGTGTTTCTAAAAAAAAACAATCAGGACAACCTCTTACCATCATCAAGGATCAAAAGTCTTGTACTTAAACGTACACTCATAGATACTCAAAGAATACCAATGAAAAGTGTGCGGCGACCTCAAGGTCATCGGTTTGTTATTGGGGTTGCAGGGTGGTTACACAAAATACCCTCGTTTACTTTGTTTGTGGGACAGTAGAGCAAACTAACATCATTATGTAATTACTGTTGATCCATGATAAGAGAAAATGATTCAAATAAATATAAAAAGAAGGCAAAAATTAATCATTTTTAATTTTTTTTTAGTAATAATACCAAAATTATGTTATCCAGTTGAGTAAATAAATATTTTTCAAACTACACGTGACGGAATTTTTTTATTATTTTTTCTGGATAATTCTACCTAAATAAATAGTAAATTAACAACTTTCAGCTAGGTAAACTAGTGTATTAAACGCTAATGGTGCATAATGTATAGCATTTTTAGTGAGAAAACTAATATAAAATTATTACAAAAGTATATTTTATTGGAAAAACTGCATTGTTGTCACATCTCTTGTCCATTTGAATGGAACTTGACCGCCTCTGGTCATGTCACGGGCACGCAGATAAAAAGGCGGTTGTGTGTGTTCAGAGTTCTGGCAGTTATCGGTCTGGTTGAAATGATGCGTCGGGATGGACGGATGGGATGGAATTGGATAGATAGAGAGAAAGAGGAGCCGATTGCTGATTCCCGGCAGGTACAGTTATTGAAATACCACCGAAGACTAGGTGGTGAGACTGCGACCCGATATTCATTTACATGTAATTGGTCTCAAGATCCAGCAGCATCGATATGGGCAGGGACGGTCGCAGCACGATGGAAATTCTTAAATATTTCTCAACAGAAGAAGATATTGTCTCTTAACTTTGAAGAATTTAAATACGTAATAAGAAGCCGAAGTAGAAGAGGAGGAGGAAGGGGTGGAAAAAATATGCTGCTCAGTGAGTAAAAGATTCACCTGCTGAAAATTTAATTTAAAAATAACAGGATTTGTTATAATAATATGTTAATGAATAAAATTCTTATAGCGGGATACTATGTTTCTTGGAAATATTCGGGGATTGGCAGTGGGGTACTTTAAGAAAAGGATTAATCCTGTTAAATAAAAATAATAAGAATAAATTTTTAATTTATTACAATAAGAATAAAAATATTAGTACCCTATTTAGTACTACTATTTATATTACCTTTGTGGTTGTTTCCTTTCTCATTCTAACTTTAATAGTTATTTATGCAACAAGTGTGATTGTCGCACTCGCCTTTGTCAATATTCAAAAAAGGGACTTTACACACGAATTGCATACAATATTTTTTCTACTACCGGAAGTTTTATCAAAAAATGAAAGTTTTATATACATTTTCTTCACGCACTAGTGCGTAAAGTATATTTCTTTATGCACTAGTGTGTAAAGAAAGTTTAATTTTTCGTTCTAATTATAACACTTTGGTTTGTAATAAAATATAATTAAACTAGTTCAATATACATATTTTCACCAAATTAAAACAAATTAACTAGATTAACTTAAGACTTAAATGTTATTATTTAGTTATTATTAATAAAACGAATTAACCTGATAGTATGTCATCTGATATTGACGCCAGTGCAGTCGCACAGCTATAGCCTTAACGAAAGCCAGACTGGCACTTGGGTAACAAATTGTTCCTAGACACATGGTATCTTATTTGTAGTTCCATAGTCTTTTTAAATAATTTGGATAATACTGGTAGAATACTTATACCTCTTAAATGACTCATTTCCGTAGGACGTGATATTTTTGGTATGGACAACACAGAGACTTTTTTCCAGCTTACCGGAAAATACCTGTTAGTTATGTATTCATTAATTATATGCCTGATATAAGGTATTATGAATGGACAACACAGAAGAATTATATGAATGTTTAAACCATCAGATCCAAATGCCTTAGATTTAATATTTTTTAGAATCTTAAATATGTCTGATTCAGATATGGTATTAAAGTAAGTAAGGAATTCACGGTACTTTACTTTGTCGTTATAAAACTCAATAACTTTTTGATCTGAATTTAGATTACTCGATGGACCGACTAAAAAAGAGTTAATTTCATTTAGTTTTCTTAATACTACTGGTAATTATTTATTACATTTGCTTCCAATGTCAATATTTTTTAAAACAAACCATTTTTGTTGAGTTGTAGAATTATTTAATTTAAAATGTAGGAAAGCCTTTTTTTCTTTTTATTGCAGCAGATGTAAAATTTCTGAGTTCTTTATAATAATTCCAATGTGCTATTACTTTTGTTTTTCTATATTTTTGTAATGCCTTATCCCTTAACTTTTGCATTAGTTTAATATTATAAGTGATCCATGTAGGGTTTTTATTTTTTGCTGTATTGATGGTAGTTCTTTTTGTAGATGCATATTTGTTAAGGGTATTTAAAATATTGCTATTAAATAAATTTAATTTCTGATCAATATTAGTTATGTTATAAATCAAATTCCAATTTAGTGACTCTAATTCCTGTTCAAATTGATTAATATTAATAGCGTTCAGATTTCTATTTAGTTATTGTTTTAATTATTTCTTCTTTAGTTGATACTTCAAAACTGCAATATACCCAAAAATGTCTAACTAAATTGGTTACTCCCGAGTCATTTAAGTCAATATTGCTGTAGATATGATCAATTAAAGACATTGAGTTGTTAGTTATATGTGTAGGTTCAGAAATATGTTGCTTTAAACTAAATGATTCCGTAACTGCTAAAAGATTAACGCACGTATTTGACTGTATATCCAAAAGATCTATATTAAAGTTACCTGTACAAATTATTTTGTCACACCCAGTATATATATCAACAAGTGTATTTTCAAATTCGTTTAAAAATAAAGAATAGTTTGATTTAGGAGGTCTGTAGATTACACCAATAGCATACCTTACCTTATTTATATTTACCTCTATTCAAAGTTGTTCAACATAATCCATACTTTCGCTTATCAGAACTTAGAATCCTAAATTGTTTTTAATTTTCTATCTTTTATTACATTGGCATTAGAAATATTTTGTGATGTGCAAGAAATATTATCATCCATTAATATTAAATTAGATACATTATTTCTTTTACTTAAAGTAGAATCTACGTAGCCCTCTGCGAAAGTAGACGACTTCCAGGCCCCATGTTAGAAGGTCACCTCTAGAATTTGCCAACATTGTTGCTGATGACCTCTTAAAACAATGTCCAGTATAATCGGATTAGGCAATTGAAGATAATTTGCTACAATAGTTTGCATTTTGCCAAATGTATTTATACCTACTGGCTGTTTGGTGCACTTATTGTTTCCATATTTCAAAAAGAATTTGGAAGTCGCCATCAAAGGAGGTCTTAAAATAATCAATTTTTGAATTAGTGTGATTTAAAATAATAAAAATTCTTTCCGTTCCATTTTTAGTTTCAGGAATTTTAATAATAAGTAAAATAAGTAAATTGATAAAAATTAAATTAAATATTTAATATACTCATTATTATTTTTATAAGAACTGTCAATACTAAAACTTGTTGTTCTGTGGTCAATACGCTCAAATTTGACAATTTTCTTTACGCACTAATGTGTGAAGTAATGTTTTACGAATTCTGTAGCGTACAAAATAATAGTACTTTAAGAACGGTAGTAGAAAAACGACTTTAAAACATATATCCATGCTGAACAAAATAAAATGTTTGATTTATTTGAGAGAATTTCTGGTACTCTCGGACACATCCTATATGTTTTAGACCAGTGGTCGCCAACCTCTCAATGTGTTGAGCTACTTTGTTAATTTTGGAATAAACAGCAAGCTACCCACACGGAAGCCTCGTAACGCAACGTAAATGAAATAATCCATAGTTAATTTATCAATATATGTATTTATTTTACTATTTAACTGGTAATACATAATACATAGGTACTAATAATGAACTAATAACAAAATAACTAATATTACTAGTACGTACTTGTTCATAGCTACATTGCTACCTACCAAACGAAGGTGTTTGAAAAATAAACACAAACTTTTATCCAGCCACAATGGCATGTCAAGTAAGATTTAAAAATAGTTAATAATAACAACAAAAAAGGAACGCACTATCATGAACATAAACATTGAAAAATAAAAAGCACGTTCAATGAGAAGGCTGACACTCAGACTCATCAATAATGTTTTTAATGTTTGCAGTATAATTTGATATTCGAATACAATTATCCAAATGTACATCTGTAAGTCGATTGCGATATTTGTTCTTAATAAACTTCATATTGGAAAAAGAAGATTCACACAAATAGGTTGAACTGAATAATGCTTTCACTTTCAAGGCAACACGGCATAGAACTGAATATTTGTCTTTACTTACAATAGGCCAGATACATTTGGCACTTGAGACTAACGATTTTAAGGCTAAATCATTTTGAAACTCAATTACTTCCATTTCTGTTGCAGCGATGTCTTCGAAAAAGTTCTGAATAACACAAGTTGCACACTGTTGGATATCAATTTCCATAAAGGGTGAAACAACAAACTGCGCTACTAAAGCCATTTCGTCGAAATCCTTAAAACGATTTTTGAAGTTATTCTTAAGGGTAGAAACTATTTCTACATGATATTTGCTGTCATATGGTTCTAATGGATTTTGAGATATTTTTTCTGAAAGAATAGGAAAATGCTTGGCATCGCTGTTAATTAGGTTTTGTTCCCAAAACTTCAGCTTTTTGATAAATGCTTTTATATCAGAAATCATTTTCGCTAGTTCTTTGTCTCTCCCCTGAAGCTGCAAATTAAGTTTGTTTAATTTCTCTGTAATGTCCAAGAGAAAACCAAAATCTCTAAGCCAGATTGAATTTTCTAGTTCCGAAGTCGGTTCATCGCGTTGTTGGAAAAATTGAACTATGCCAGATAGGACATCATTAAAACGTTTCAGCACCCGTCCTCTACTTAACCATCGGACTTCAGAGTGAAGGAGTAGGTCCCCGTATTGACAGTCAACTTCATCGGCCAAGGTTTTGAATAATCTTCTTTGTAACAATTGAACTCTAATCTTGTTCACAATTTTTACCACCACCAGTTTCATAACGTTGTTTAGTTTCAGGAAATTTCCACATAATACTTGCTGATAGATAATGCAGTGGTAACAGAGAAATTGCGGAAAAGTTTCATCTTTACGACATAACGCCACCAGACCCTTATCACAACCCACCATAGCTGGAGCGCCATCGGTTGTCAAGCCTACCATTTTCGATATTGGAATTTTCTCGGAAGAAATAATATTTTTTAAATGAGAAAATAACTCCTGTCCAGTAGTGTGTCCTTTCAGTGGAATAAACTTCAAAAGATCTTCTTTAATCGTAAAATCACTAAAAACCATCCTGACGAACACGGCCATCTGGGCAGTGTCAACGACATCTGTTGATTCATCCAGTTGAAGTGAAAAATAAACACAGTTATCTAAGTCAGTTCTTAACTGTAAAAAAATATCATTGCTCATTACTTCTAAACGTCTCATCACTGTATTAGCAGAAAGTTGCACAGATTTTATAGCTGAAACTATGTCGTCTTTATTTCTAAAGTTGGCAAATAACGAATCAGCAGCTTCTAAAAACGCCTGTTTTATCATTTCTCCGTCTTCATAAGGTTTCTTTTTTTGTGCAATTATCTGGAACATACGGTACGATGCTTCAGTTGCAGCCTTATTTTTGTCGACTGTTCTTAAAAATATTGAGTGTTGTCCAATTAACTGCTTTTTTAACTGTTTCAGTTTCTCCTTTCTGGCGGCAGAATGTAATGGGAATGATTTTTCAAAATTAGAATGTACAGTTTTATGATGTCTTACAACTGCTTGCCATAATATTATTTTTTTGTTGTTCTCTACTAACCCAACCGCTGGACGTTGGTTACGCGTTCAGTTTTAAACTAAGCGCAATGTCGCCGCGCCGTGCGTATTTATCCCGTTCAAAGCAATCCTAATCGTTCTCGAATATTAACGCGCTGGTCCGGCTGGTCGGTTCTAGCCGATTCTAGCTTGATGGCGTCAGCGGCAGATCGCTCACCGCAATGTTGCCGCTGTTTATGTTTAATATTATGACAATTAGATTTTTTGTGGAATTTTCGGAAGTTTCTCTGATTTTTGCAGTTTGTATTTTTTAAATTAAAATCGTTGTGAGAGCTACCAGAATTGCCTCCGCGAGCTACCGGTAGCTCGCGATCGACAGGTTGGCGACCACTGTTTTAGACAATAATAAAACGATATAGCAACTTTTTGACCTTACACAGTAAAAGTCCTGATCTGCTAACATAAGAATATCACAAAAAAGGAATAAAGAAGAAGATGCCATAAAATTGTACTATTATCTAAAAATACAGTGAAACTTTTTGAGATATTTTTTGACATCTACATCATCAATTTAAATTTAAAATATGTAAAACTCCAGAATAGAACTTTGAGGAATAACTGCTTGTAAGTGTTTACTTGTATCATCTACCTGAAAACTTAAAGAAACAGTATTTTGAACAGTATTCTAGTAAGGAATCACCATGATTTTTTCTACCTCGAGTTTTCGACGGATTTTTACCTGAATTCTTTATGCCAATTTTTGCGATGCTATCTATCAGCAATAACTTAAAAACGTATATAAAAATACAACATTTTAAACCAATGCTTTAATTCGGTGGGCTGATTTGATTTTAGACAAAGTATTTTCCTCAAAATCAAGAGTATTTAAAATTATTTTAGAAGGTGGTTAAAGGAAATATGTGTTATTAAACATAGTAAAAAATTTGTTATTATGGTGCATGCAGTTTAGAAAAAATAAACTTCAGTTTCACACAGCTTGCACTATCGACGTCTTCATCAAAATTTAAAATACTAATTAATTCTGGCGCGTATATTTTACGAGTTGCTTAAAATAAGTATTTATTTTTGTATTTATCAATAAAAATTGCCGAAATTCCCATAAAAAAAAATTCTGCTGACACAGGGTAGGGTTTCCTATTTAAATATATAAGAATTATATTTTAATAATTAAAACTTTCGTAATTATAATAGCTATTTATGAAACTAGTTACAAAATACCCTATTTTATGTAAATAGTGAATATTTGCGAAACGAGCAGATACATACAATATTTTTTCTAATTTTAACTAGATTGTTCATAAAATTGTATTTTGGCAAAAATACGGACATCTAAGCGTCCAATATTTTTACTTTCTTGTATTGTTATTTGCGTATGATTAACTTCATTATTTTATTGACAAATAAAAAATAATATTAATTTATTTGTAACTACTTGTTGTAGTTTGGCTATATTGCTTCTTAAAGTTATTTGTATATTAAGAAAGTGGGTTATTTTGTCGTGTATGGAGTTATAATTGTTTTGTGCTGGTTTAGAATGGAAAATAAGGACCAAAACAACATTATAACTAAGTTGTTGGTTTAACCAAATTCTATTTTTATAAGTCAATCTGCCCTTCTTTGATATAAACTTACAATAATAATGTATATTATTGATTTTAAAGCCAAAAAAAGGTTTATTTTCATTTGTTTTCTTCTCTTTTCAACTAGTGACAATGAATTTTTCGAAACCAGTTTCATAAAGTTCAACATTATGTAACTGGTTGCACAAAGTAGATTATTTTGACACTTGCTGCGATTACAAAAAATCTCAAAATTAAAAAAAAATAAAATGATGGTTTTCTAAAAATTACCCTTATATTAACATGAAATTTAAAGGTTATAAAATATTGTCTTTAACTTGTAGCAAGATATTACGTATTCCTCCGGTGTTTGTTGAAAGGTCGTTTGTTATTATTCACAAGAATAACAAGAAGCTTCCAATTATTTTTCCCATAGAATGCGGTTTTAAATATAACTACGAAAACATTTCTTTTATTTTACGCATTACCTAGGGAAGAGTTGGGTATATTATCAAGGGTAATACCATAAGATACATCTAAATTTCACGAAACAAGATCTTCCTAAAAATACCACGGGACGTCAGCCGAGTGGTATTTCGGGAGGATTTTGTTCAGTAAAATTTGCATAATATGTAAGGAAACAACAAAATGTTTAAAAACAGAATTCTGACTTCGCGTGTTATTTAGAAAAATTATTTAACAATATTAAAAGAAGTTTTATAAATAACATTTGCTTTTTTTCAGAAGATAAAGTCAATTCTGTATTAGAAATGAATAGAATTTTTTAAATCCGATCAAGATAGAGTGAAAACACTGAAGCATGCAGTGTCTTTAAATAGAATTTGTTTTTATTGACGTGTATTGAAATAAAAAATGATTGTCATTGGTTGATGTAGTATAATGTTAAATAATAAATGTAACCTGCAGACATTCAGATACCATATTTTATTTCTATCCACTATGCCTCTTTGATTTCATAGGATCTAGTCCACAACACTCGCTTTAAAAAAAAGGATAAAAAATAATTAACAAATAAATTGAGGGACAACCTCCAGACATTGAATCTGTGAGCCTGAGGTTTGAATCTCTTCAGAATCAGGATTTTTTTTAATTAATATATTATACAAAAAGATTCTTAACGTGTATCTTACTAAATATTAATTACCCTTTAAAATAAAACTGCTTTTTATAATTAATATTTTTTTTTGCATTTGCGGTATTTGTTTTATGTCGTTATTAATGCTTCCCGACTTGCTCCCACAAAAATGCAGAGATCGATAGATATTACGCGGAAATAAGTCCCTCAAACTCTTAACGTTCATTAGAACTGATAAGTGGTAAGGAAAAAGTTTCAAAATGAAAATTGGATGGCTTTTTGCTGTTGATTAATGATGACTAAATAAAACAATGTACAAATAAAGACAGACAACTGGTAATTTAAAATGAAAAACAAAATGTTTTTTTTATATAGTACAGTCGCTATTTATCAATTTTTATATATTTCTGAAGGTAATTTTAAAATTACATCTCCAGTTGACTTACCTTCTCTAAAGATTTGTTAATCGGAATTTTAAATTTTTTTTTTAATTTTCGAAGCCGAGAATACCGATCAAGCAGAAGCGACAGTACCTGTCGGTGCCTTTGATATCGGATGGTCCTTTTTCATAGCATGACTTTGATTAATGCACAACTTAATACGCTAAGAAAACTACACTAAGCGAAATAGTTTGGCAAATTATCTGAAATCATTGTTATAGTCCATGCGCAAATGTTGTAATGTGATTTAATTACATTGAAGTAGTTAGGGTTAATAGCAATGGTGAAATTTCAGCACCAAAATATAATTCATTATGTAATAATTAATTATTTGTTATAAAAGTAAAAGACGTTTATTATTTTATAATTTATCTAGAAAATTTGTTTAATATTTG
Organism: Psylliodes chrysocephalus; assembly: GCA_927349885.1. Taxonomy (NCBI): domain Eukaryota; kingdom Metazoa; phylum Arthropoda; class Insecta; order Coleoptera; family Chrysomelidae; genus Psylliodes; species Psylliodes chrysocephalus. The sequence goes on along the minus strand of OV651817.1, from coordinate 80,520,178 downwards.
GTATATTTATTGTTAAAAATGTAATAAAAGCCCCATATTTAAATTAAGTTACCTTTTCCTTAAGTAAAAATAAGGTAAATAAAATTAAGGGTACCAAAAAATTTAGGTAACAATTAAAAAGACATTAAGTTTGGGAGGTTTCACTAAATATTTGCAATGTGCATATATTTTCAAAGCTTTTAGGTTTAAAAAGTACTTACATATTTTTAGAATTTCTGGATTTATATTAAAAGGACTTTCAAGTTTATTTTTCATTTCTGTAGAAACAAGTGTTTTCTCGTAAAGATAAGCCAGATGTCATTCAAGGTTCATGTATTTAGAGTTAAATACTTGGCCTGGCTATCACCTAGACAATACAAATATGTCTATTGAGTTTCTTCTGGACTTCCGACATCCAATGGACGTCCAGTTAAGTATACAAATGGCACACTTTTGACCATTCAGAGGACGTCCAATTCTGGAATATATTTGGACGTCGAATACTGGACATTCAAAAAAAATGTCCAGGATTATATTTCCATTGAGACCACATCCCCACTTTTTTTACAGAACCGCAGTTCACCACACACTATTTTATATTATTAATAATTTGTTAATTATTTTTGCAAACCGCTATACACCATTTATTTATTTATTTTTTTTTTTTTAATTAAAGATTGCTTCACCTGAACAGGGATCGAACTGACGACACATCCATTATCGTTTTGCGCTTTTAATCGCTAGACGAGCTTGACCAAGGAACCACTTGAAAAATTTTTACTATACTCTGTTTTTAAACTAAGAGGAGCGATTTGAATTTAAGTTGGCAATTCTGTAGCCTTCTGATTGGTCAGATTACAGTCAGTTTCACACATTACTTTTTAGCATGAACATCAGCTAATAATTGATATTGTTGACAGTTCTGACATTTTATAATTTGATATCTCATCCATTACTTAGTTTTTTACTTTATTTCGTAAATAATAGTTCTTCAGTAAGCAATGGTATTGAAAATCTACAATTATGGATCCTTCTACACTGAGTACTATTAAAGGTAGCAATTCCTGAAAAGCCTTACAAGAAAGGGAAGACACCTTATTATTTTACATGCTGATTCTGAAGGTTTTGTAGAAAGTGCATTATTGGTTTTTGAAGGTAAAAAGATGGGAGATTACCATGAAGAGATGAATTCCGAAGTATTTTAGAAAAAAATAGTTTTATTACTGATTTTTTAAAAATAAAAATTGATGAATTTCTAACCAAAATGATTAAAATGTAATTAAATATTCAAGCAAATTTTATTTATTAGAATAGAATAAAACTATTTACAAAATTGTTATAACATTTAAAACACCATCTACTACTTTAGGGACAATCTTAATTTGGCACAATGAGTTAACATTACTTTCACAAAAAATATTTTAAAAATACTTAAAATTAATACATAGGTATGTATGAATAGTTCACTTTAAAAAATATATGTTGACATGTAGTGTTATGAAAATGTTGGTTCCAGTTTCAAAACAAATTCTGACTTATAGGCCTGTAAACTTTTGAATGCCTTTATTTGCCCTCTAGCGCGTTAACCATGGGTTAACACTAAATAAGCCATAATATCCACATTACTCATAGAAGAGATACCAGTTATTGTGTGATCCACTTGTCATTCACTGATTAACTTTTACTTTTTATACCTATAACAAATATATCCTTAAAAATGTAAACATATCTTTATATTTTATACCAACCTGGCTACATCTGGATATTCCATTATCAATTTTCTTAAATATTTAATATCCATTTTAAAAAGATCATAGTTATTCTCAAAAAGTCGATTTCAAAAGCAAGAAAAAAGTATTTCTGACATCAATCAACAACCATATTGACTTTAATTTGACAGTGACATTTCGTTTTAGACACACATTTCAGATCACAATAATGTGAAATTTGCGACCATTGTCTGGGACCAATTAAAAAATTACTTCTATGACATTTATTCGTTTCTTAACCGCTCATTGGCCGTTCACCGAATAAGGCCGATAAAGATAATTATTTCATAAATTTTGAACACGACTATATTTCGAAATTCGCTCTTAGTAACAAATTTAGTTACTTTTCCCTGTGTAAATGCGTCTTTTCAATTCGCTCCTCCTAGTTTAAAAACAAAGTATAGATATACTTATAATGGAATAAGATTTCAAACTTTCGCTGATATAATCAAAAGCAATAGATTCAATTTGTCAATTTTTAATAACCAATTATATAAAAAAAAGAAGTGTATATAGATGGGTATTATCTGGTAAGATTAATAAATAATGACCTAAGATGAACGTCTACTGGACGTCAAAATACTACAAAACGTAAATTAAGTCCAAAAGCAGACGTTCTCTGGGTATCGATATTCATCTGTCAAATTAATTGGCATAAACAGACGTACACTGGATGCCCGGATATGGACGTCCTGGCCCTCAAATGGATCTAAAGTGGACGTCCATTGGACTATGTGTGCTGTCTGGGCATAGACGAATTTTTAGAAATATTACGTATGTAAGTATGTCCCAATATTTCCAAAATCAACTCCAGTATAATTCATTCAATAAATGTAAATATGCATGGGCAAAACATCTTTATATTGACATAATTAATTTTAACTTACAAATTATCCATAATAAAGGGATTTTGCCCACTTTGACCAATCCTAATTGAAACACGCGGATTTATTATATTTTTTTAAATATAATTTCAAAATAAAATAAACAAAATCTGCAGTTCATTGTTTATTAAATTTATTTAAAAGAAGACGAACATATATTTCACAAAATCCAATACCTACATATGAAAAATAAAATGTCAAAAATGACTAAATCATTATACTTAATATTTATGCATAAGATAAAATTCTTAGTTTCCTAATAACTTTTTTAGCACATTTTATGTCTAAGTGTGTAAAAAATCTTCATCTTATTACTACACAAAACAAACACCAAAAAATATCACTTAACATTGCTCACGTACTAAACCCAACTTGGACTGACTTTGACAGATTACATCATTTTGAGTGATACACAACTTATTTTCGCACATGCGCGTTACAAAACGGTACACTGAAAACACCAATCTGTCGCTTCTCCTTGATTGGTATTCTCGGTTTCGAAGTACATATTAGAAATTAATGATACAGGTCTGTAATTTGATATTTCACTTTTATTGTCATGTTTATATAATTTTTATTAATAATATGAGTAAGTGGTTTCTTTATTTGATGTGATGTTTGTTTAAGCGTTTCGGCTCTTAGATTATCAGCCCCTGGCGATTTTTTATTTTTTAATGTATGAATGGTATTAAATACTTCAGTGACATTAATTGGAAATAAGTACATTGTATTTGGTGTAAGTTCAATGTCTTCAGAAAAATCAAGAGGTGGTTCAATGCTGTTTGCTAACTAAAACTTCTCCAATCTCACTAAAATTGATAATAAAAGCATTTGAAATATCTAGTTTATTCATTATTATTTTATTTTAATGTACAATTTTCTCGATTTCTGTTTTATTTTGTTTTTTATTGCAAATTTTATTTACGCAATCCCAAACGTTCTGTGATGAATTGTTTGAATTTTCTATGACTTTTTGGCATATTCTTTTTTACTTATTTTGATTGACATTATTAATTTGATTTAAATCTGGATCATTGGGATTATTTTTTATTTTTAAGTATAATTCATTTTTCCTGTTTATTGAGTTAAGGAGACTTCTAGTTATCCATAGTTTTTTGTTGGTATTTTTATTGTTTTGTTCTATTCTTGTCGTACTTTTTGTGATATAAAATTTTATTTTATGAATAAAGTTTTCGAGCACCGTATCAATATTTTTTTCATAGTACACTTCATACCATATTTCAGGTATAAGACTATTTTTTAATTTTCGGTCATTTATAAATTCTTTATATTCTATTTTATTATATTTATTTGTATTAGTATTAAGTGTATCATGAGATATTGACAATGCAATGGAAGAGTGATCTGTCAGATCATATATAAATATAAATGATTTAATTAAAGCTATTGGTAATACATGATTTTTTACAAAAAATGGTCATAGCAAGTACGACTCTCTGGTCGAGTAAATTCATTGATGTACCGTAAAATGGGGTGAATAGAAACAGGTTTCATGTTATTGTGTAACGCTACTGCGATGTTTGATGAGATAATGTAGTTTAAATTAGTGTAAAACTTGGGTCTTAGTCTCTTCTAGATGAAGTGTACTATAAATTATTTAAAAAGAATTAATTTGTATTTCATTTTTTTTTTTCGTTGTTTCTATTCATCCTACAAATGGGGTCAAAAGAAACATAATTAATTGAGCGTTTGTATCTATTCATAGCATTGTGGGGTGTCTAGAGACTTCAAAAGAAAAGTTCAGTTTGATTAAATCAGTTTTATTTAACACAAAAACCTTAAAACGAACTAAAAACAAAAAGTTCAATATATTCATCTACATATAATATGTAAAAATAAACAGATGAAGAAACCAAAAACATAAAAATTAAAAACATCAGTAAATAAAATTAGTATATTGTCAAATCACTGAGATTATCCGAAAAAGAAAGCATATCTTTGAATCCACCAGAGGAAAAAACAGTGGGAGAAGACAACCCTCGAACTATATCAGCATGATCTATGAACGACTCTTCAGTTGTTACAGAAAACTTCATTGTCTCGCCGCCCTTTTTATAAAAAAGTCCCACATACCCATCATCAACGAGATAACAAATTTTGATCACGTACAATCTAACAGACTGCTTGGTCTTACCGTAGACTTTCGCAATTGCAAAATCTCCAGGGTGAAGGGTCTCGGTACTTTTACGTGTGAAGGAATTTTCTTTATCTTCAGAAAATGATAGGTCCAATTCATCATCACTCTCTTGAAGGGAATATTTAGAGCTCACTGACGATGAATCTTCATCATTTGTTTTTGTATTTTTCTTTGAACGAGTAGGATGTTTGCTTGAAGAAGCTACCGGTGTTACAGCTTGGTTGAAATCTGCAGGGTCGATATCTGCTTGATATTCCTGTATGCCGATGCTTTTACCAGGTTGAACAACACGTTTTTTCCTAGTCTTCCGGGGTTTTGAGTTGTCTCCTTGCCTCAAACTTCTTAATAATTCTTTAAAAGTGTCGTCGATTGATTCAACGGTACACATCTGTAATGTCTGGATGGAGTCAGTATTAGGTAGCATTGACAATACTTTGACTCGACATATAGGGACAATACCACATTTTTTGAAACCGGAAATAACATTATCTTGTTTAAATGTTGAACATAGCTGATTTAGCAAACCAGGAAATTTGTCTTTTGGAACAGTCGACTAATTTCTACCTGGACCTTTTTTCCAAGTTTCTAAAATATGACGCCAAGATATCTTTACTGGACGAAAAAAAGCCACGTCCAGTGGCTGGGTCAGGTGGGTTGAATTGCTTGGAAGAAAAATGAATTTAATATTGTTCTCCTCACACAATCTAATTGCCTTTAATGACAGATGTGATGCTAAATGATCACCAATCAAAAACTTTTGTCCCTCAAGCCTTTGCAAATATGAGACTGCTACAGTTTCAACCCAATCTTGAAAGCAGAAGGCATCGAACCAGCCCGATTTTGTTCTATTGTAACGAGAGTTCTTAGGGCCATTTTCAGTCCAACTTTCGTAGAGATGTAGGGTTTTATATACCATATAAGGAGGTAATATATTGCCGTCCCCAGCAGCAGCAAACATCACAGAAACCGAAGATTTGGTAGAGTTCATTACACGTTCCGGATATTTGCATCCTCTTCTGGTAATTACTTTTTTTCTCCCTGGGTCATCAGATAAATTCGTCTCGTCATAATTAACGATGTTACCAGCTAGTACGTCTTTCAATTCCACCTCAAGGTTGTCAAAGTATTCGTTTATCACCTCCGGAGAAATAGCAGCCCTGCTTCTTTTTATATTTTGGCACATCCTTAAAGATAAGGCTTGTTTATGTCTTTCGATAAAAGAATATACGAAGTCCCTACCAGGTAAATTGTCTTTGAACACTTTTATGCTTTTTCCCTGACGATCTAAAAACTCTTTCACTAAGAGTCTTAATGTCAGGGAATCAATGGGATAACCCCAGTCTCCACATACCTGTAGTCTGTTTACAAGAATGGATTCCTCCATATCAGATAAAGCCGTCTGTCCACCTTGTTTTTTCATTTGTTTTCCCCGTTTGAAATGTCTGTAAAGCACGCTGAAATGAATGCCATGCTTTTCTGACGATTTTCTTAAACTTAACCCTATCTAGAATTGCACTTTTGATTTTTTCCTCAGAGTGCTTTTTATACTGTTTAGTAGTTTCACTACTTCGTTTGTATTTTCGGGGCATGTTTCGGGTACAATCTGAAAAAACAACAAATTATTTAATAGTTATCTATAATATAAGGATACAACAAACTATAAATGATTGCACAAACGTCGTTTCTGACAGATCATCTAGTTACAAACCTACTAATATCATTGCTGACTAATGTGAAATATCAAAAATTAAACATAAATTTATTGCTAAAACACTGTGTGTAACGTTTAAAACGTACCAGTGATATATTACATTCAGTAGTTTGGTACTTACATAAAAAGTTCTGGGAACTCCAAAAAATCACAACTCTTAACCTCAAAGTCAACTGTCAACAGAAGGAATTTACAGGTGTGCCAACAAAACAAATTACAATTTTTCTATTAGTTTTAGGTATAGTCAATTTCACGATGACCATAAACTTCTTCTTTTTTTATTGTTTATTTATTATTTCCCGCCAAAAATTTAGCAATGTTTTGTTTCTAATTACCCCACTGTTTCTATTCACCCTATTTTACGATACAATACATAATCCTGTGAATTTATTATTTTTTTTTTTTTTAATATTCCTGTTCATTTTAAATCTTAGTAAGCTAGCAGTTAATAATAAAGGGAAAATAACATGACAAAGCCATTGTTTATTTTTTGTAATTTTGCAACAAAATGATAATTCGTAACGTAACTGACTGCACAGCTTAAAGTAGAGGTTAGAGAGTAGATAGCGCCAGAATTGGAGTATAGATGGTGTTTCTGAGAGCAGCGGCGGTATTAAGTCGTGCTACGCTACGATCAAGAAGTTTCCGGGGCTTTCTCTCAATTACGGGCCGGAATTCCATGGAACAGGTCCGACTGCACATTACTGCATTCCAGAACACTAATATCAAGTGAGATATTTCCTTTTCTCACACAATCACGATGGTTTCCAAGGTGTACGCATCATGCAGTCGGCACCTCGAGATACGGACGTGCACGTGGATCGGAAATTCTTATTTTTTTTTATTTATTTTATATACCTTTCTTCATATAGGTGGTAGGTATAACCAGCGAAGGTATTTCTTAAAATATTAAAATAGTGAGTTTGGAGAATATCAGGAAAGGAAGTATTATTATTTTATCAACAAACGAATGTTGGAATATGTTATAAATTTACTTTGAACTTGATCAGGTTTAAAATGGAAAATAATTCCAAACTTTGGTAAATGTTCTATTATCTGCTAAAAATATTTTTCAAATCCATTAACGTTCATATCTTCATGGTAGTCTCTGGTTTTTCTTTTTTTTATTGAAATATTAAAAAGCCACGTTTTGAAAACCCGTCACTTCCAATATGAGTTATAATTAGACGTCGTCCTTTATTAAAAGGAATCCTGTAGATAATTCTTCCAAAAAACCTGTCGTGAAGATTAAATGTTTGTATCCTGCCACATTTTACTAACTGTGTAACCTTCATTCACGCAGGTTTCGTCCAAATAAAATATTTTGTTGCCTTCTGCATTTAATTTAAAAAATCTGATGTGTCCAACACATGACTTTCCTATCTAGTTAACCTATTGCAGCATCTCTAAAAATGTTTAGAGGATAAACTAAATATATACATTTTCCACATACATCTACCTCGAAACATTTTTCTATAGATATTCATTGAAAACGAAAATATTGAAAAATTTAAATTTAGCACTTTTCCTCCAATTTTTCCATTACGGTCCATTTTAGAAAAGTCATTTAAAAACAAAAATTATAGAGATCGATATCGCAAACAATTTTCTTAAAAATCAGAATTTTGCACATTTTGTCAAATTTCTCGAATACGGACCATTTCAGGAAAATTTGACAAAGAACAAAAATTATAGATAATAATATTGTAAGTAACTTTTATTTGAAGAATTTTCTTCTCCAAACGTAAATAACGAATATATTCCATAAAATATAGAAATGACCACCAATAAAGTACCCCCCAAATGTTCCGACTCTGTCCAAAATCTAATCAGTTCACCTCAGGTCGAAATAAAACTTAAGTTTAAAATTTAATGTTTTTTCCTTTATCCGTTTTTGAGTTTTCTTCAAAATTCGAAATTTACACATTTTCTCAAATATCTCGAATACGGTCCATTTTAGAGAAATTATGTATAGGATAAAAATTATAGAGAATTATGTTACAAACAACTTTTATTTAAACAATTTTTATAAAAAATTATTTTTTTACATTTTGTCAAATTTCTCGAATACGGACCATTTTAGGAAAATTTTGCATAAAACAAAAATTATAGATAATTATATTAGAAGTAACTTTTATTTGAAGAATTTTCTTCTTCAAACGTAAATAACAGATATATTCCATAAAATATAAAAATGACCACCTATAAAGTACCCCCCCCAGATGTTCCGACTCTGCCCAAAATCTAATCAGCTCATTGGACGCTGAAACAAAGCTTAAGTTTAAAATTTGGTGTTTTTCTGTGTATCGGTTCATGAGTTATGCGTTATACAGACACACACACACACACACACAGACACACACACAGACACACACACACACAGACATCATCGCGAAAATAGTCAAAACGGATTCAGGGGACCTCAAAACGTAAAAATCCGTCGAAAACTCGAGGTCGAAAAAAATCATGATTCCTATACTTTCCTTATATCTGTATACAGATAGGAAAGTAAAAACGTATCTCCGTCTCCAACAAATAATTTCATCAGAATCAATAAGTGCTGCTTTTTTGTCCTGTTTATCCCACTTAAACTTCAAATCTATTAGAGTTTCCAGTAGTTTTGTCTTTTCCATTTTAGCCCTTTGAATACACTGTAATGTACAGTAATTTAACATTGAGATAAATACAACTAGAAATTAATTTCCGTTATGTCCTATTGTATACCCTTCTGTATGGACTTAAACGAAAGTAAAACACTTTTGCCGCCATCTATGCACTGTTAGCCAAACTTCGATTTTTATTCTTTTAGGTTATAAATACAACTAGTAATTAATTTCAGCTCAGTAGTCCTATTGTACACCCTTCTGTATGGACTTAAACCAGCCATATTCAACCTTTTTTTTCTTCGGGCCACATTCGTATATTTGCTATGTTACACGGGCCACAATATTTTTGAAAAACATAAATATATCCTGTCGGGTTACTGCCAAAACAAGTTACCTCACATTTTAGAGTTTCAAGAAAATTATGTTTAAAATGTTAAAATTTAATAAAAAAATCAGTTAAAGCTTTAAACTGCTCAACAACCACTAACTCTAATGAAAAAAATGTATTCAAAACGTAGTCTTCACAAAGTATATACTAAGAATCCATCGAATGTTAAAAAAAGTCACTTAGCATATACAATACAGCTCCACAACTCCGTGTCGGCGTCTTTGATCTGGCGGTCGAGAACCAAGCAAGACGGAATGGTGCTATCTCTGTTAGATTCGAGGGAAAAGTCGGGCCCAGATTAAACAATTTTTTTATTATTGAAAAAATTGAAAACCTTGGCGTAATGAGTTTGGTTACATGCCATATTAAGTAAGTTATGGAAAATTAAATTTTTAATTTGTTTTAAATCTGTTAAATATAATTAAAAAAATTATTTAAATTTAAATATTGCAAAAAATAGCACATCTTTCGGATTAGAGGTAAAATAATTTGTATGTGGCTAGTAAAATCCTCGTTAACAAATGTTTTGAGCTAAAACAGTCACTTCACGACAAATTGTGGCTTGGATCCTTTTTACACCAAGGGCTTCAACTGTTAAAGAATTGTGTCACGCTCGTGGATGCAAATCAAGTGGTACCCCGTGTCTCTGGCAAGTGTTACTATTCGCGCAAAGGGTTTATACCTAGATAAACGAATGCTTCGACTGAGGTCTGGGAACTCTATGGTATTTTGGAATTATAAAGAATTTGTGCTTTTATTTTAACAATATTGGTTATATTTAGATGTATTCTTATTAATTGAAATACAGATTTGTAAAAGTAATACATTGACAATATTTATTAATATAATATATTCAATTTTTATCTGACCATACCGAAGTAGGGAATTTTGAAATTTTATAGTAATGTGAAATTTGAATTACAATATTACACGATATTACATAATTAGTACTTATTTTAGGTAGGTACTAAATTTGTACTTGGAGAAAGTAATATCGATTTTTACAAGAAAACTTGAAAAGTAAATTAATTTAGTTCCTATTTCCGATGTAAAACTTAAACCAAGAAAACAAATAAATTGTAGTTTGTTCAACAAGGGTGGATATGATAGCCATATTACACAAAGACGAAGTTTGAGCACGACGTCGTAGGCGGAGTACTCAATCGTCTGATTGTGATATGAACAATCCACTCGATATGGTCAGTATACTTTTTCTACGACCCACTAACGAAAATCTACAAATTTAAAAAAATATTTTAGGTTATTTAGACAAAATAACTAATTTTAAAATAATTTACGAAGTTGACTAATTTATAAAATAAAATAAACATGAAAAATTAATAAGTCCTCGGCCTAGATTCGATCCCGGGCTTTTCGCGTGGAAGGCAGATGCTCTGTCCTCATCTTCACCGAAACTTTCACGACTTTAGTTTTAATACTCGTAATTAAATTAGTATCATGTAGTTTGATTAAAATTTATTTTTTTTAAATGTGGACACAATAAAAACAAAAATGCTATTATTTATCGAGTCTACACAAAAATTTTAATATATATTTAATACCAATAACTAAAATATATATTGACAATTAGTTTAACAGAATTGTCACTTATTTAAAAAATTTTAAATAATAGGAGTTGGGTGACCAAAATATGAACTGTGATTTGTAGATTTAATTTTGTTAAAGTGTTCTCACTACCTAAAATGGATATGAAATATATTCGTAGTTGAACGCAATAACATACTTTTTCGTTTTGTAGTATGTGCGTAGATTGGCTAATATCCATGCACAGATTACAAAACGAAAAAGTATGCTATTGCCTTCAATTGAACGAATATATTTCATATCCATTCTAGGTAGTGAGAACACTGCAAAAAAAATAAATTCGCCAATCACCGTTCATATTTTAATCAACCGACTGCTATTATTTTTAAAATTTTAAATAAATGACAATTCTGTCAAACTAATTGTCAGTATATTTTTTAGTTATTGAGATTAAACATACAATAAAATAAGTTATTCTTTTGGAAAACGTTAGCATGGATGACTAAAGGGTATTGGGTTAATTAATTCTAAAAGTGTGGTACAAATGTTATTTTTTGTAGCCAATTCTTCAAAATTATTTTGAAATATCTTTTCAATATTGAATATTAGTTCTACAAATTCATCATTTTTGACAGTTGCAGATTTCCAAATGTATCTGAATTGGCATTATCATATGCCTTTAAAAAGCAATAAAAAGAAAAATCATCTAATTCAACGTGATCTTTGTTATATTTAAGACAGGTATCGCAGGAGTGGATCCGCAAGGCTTTTGTTAAAAGGTAACCACACACATACCTGATAAAATTTTTCTGTAGCAATTCGTCTTTACAATAATTTAGGGTGTTAATAATTTCATCATAAAATAAAATACAAGGTGTTCCATTTAAAAAACATACATTTTAATTTGCCAGGCAAAAACGTGACACCCTGTATATCCAAAGATATTTTTAAAATATGTAGGTATTTTTCAAATTCATATAACTTTTATTTAAAACTTTCTTGCGTGTCTACAACAAAATAATGAACAATAACGCACTAATGGGACACCCTGTATAAATTATATTTGTAACAATGAAAATTTTTTATAATGTGGTACTTATCGGTTTGGGTCCTTGGGAAAACTAAAGAATGTTTTTGCAGGTATAACCCTTATTAAAACAGATTTTGACTGCACAAACAGAATGATGTCTTTTTTTTTTAATTATTCTACTCACAGCTAAAGAATCACCAAAATAATAACAGTACCTTTAACTCAAACAAAATCAACGAAATTATAGGCTCCACGAAATTATACAATCAACGAAATTATACGCACGACTCAACAACTTACCTAAGTACGATTCTGAACGCCAAAACCGTCTTTTCCCTTCGAAGGCGGAGCTTAAGCGATGCGCGACGAAATCGACGCAAACCGTTGCCGCCAAGAGAGTGTTTTAGCTGTATTGTATAAGCTGTGGTTTAGCTATCTACATACAGAGTCATAATATTCAATGTATGTCACTATCTTCAATGGAAAATTCAGGTACCGTGTCTTTAACGTTATTGGATACAGATAGATTGTGATAATAACGGTGAAAATCATCAGGTGTAGAGCCGGGCCAAGATGAGTTTGGTACACAACATGGCGACGACAAAAGTTGCGCACTGGCTGTTGCCTAGCAACGACGCTCGGTGAAGCCAAACTTAGTCATTCAGTGGCGTAACTTGGGTCGAGTATATACAAAGTGAATAGAAGTGAAATAGAGTGCGAAAAGTGACAATTTTATATAATTATAGTGCCTTGTGATTTATATTTACATATAAGTATTGAGTTTTTGTTGTTGTAATGGCTCCAAAGAGAATCGGATTAAAAGGGAGGTCCCTTAATAGTCAAACAAGAGAAATTATATATAATATTACTAAATTTATGGAAAAAGAAGCAAATGAAGGAGTTCAAATTCCTCTAAAAAATTATCGGTGAGTATGATAATATAGCATTTATTTTAAAACAGTCGTATACATAACAAGTAGTAAGAAGCGTTAGAAGGGTTGGCGGCTAGTGCAATAATTCCACGAGCATATAATTATCTACAATCAGAATTATACATTCATAATAACGAGAAGGTTTTCATAATTTATAACATTTAATAAAAAAATTGTAAATTGCAAATGCAAATACTGAATTAACTGAAGAACAATTGTTTTATAAACAAACATTTGTTAATAGTATTGCGAATCAACAGTTTCTTTTTAAATTAATATTTAAAATATTTACCTATTTCAACAAAAAAAATTTTGCTTTTAAAACCATCTGATTACCGTTTAACATATAACAGATTGCCCATAATTATGAAGGTTTGAATAATTGTTCCATAAGTTCCCCAAAATAAATATGCCGATTTTTCTATTTCTAAAACGCCGAAACTATCGTAACCATAGCGATCACCTAGATTGAAAAATAAGCTTTTACCAATGATACTAAAATTTCAAATATTCAAGTTGAATCCATTGCGTAGACAAGAGCTTGGCAATCAATGATTACATTAATAAATATTTATTATATATTTAATATATGTAATTTAATAATAATATTGGTAAATTGGTACTTAAATAAGTCCTCTATTTCTTAATAGGTATTATTTTATACCTGTTAATACGCAATTCCCAGAATTTGAAAATAGGAAGTCAAATATTCAAATTGATCTATAATGTAGACAATACATAATTAATATCAAATCAAGGGTAATTATGGCCAAAACGGGCGTACAAAATAGGGACTGACACAGGTAGCTTCACCTCTATATATACAGGGTGTCCCGAAATTAGACGGTCATATTTTAACAGCATAATCTACATCATAAAATAGGAATAAAAGTTAATATAAACATATGTCCGAAAACGTTTCTTTTCCGAGATACAGGGTGTTAAAAGTGAAGTCCTGATGACACACTTTTGTAAATATTTTCTAAACGTTTAAAGATAACTAAGTGAAATTTGGTAAAAATGCTTAACTTTTTACACTCTATTTAATGGACTAAACCCCAGTTTTTTATCATCTTCATAAATGGGTAAATTAGGGAGGGAGGCTTAGGGTAAAATTGCCCCAAGTTTTTTTGAATGAAGCGGGTTGAAATACAGCTGTTGCCTAATTTGCCGGAGAAATCTGTATTAGTTATAGACAATGCTTCACAATGCAACTGTGGAACGAAATATAACATCAGCAAGTCTCAAATTAGCCATGACAAAATGGCTAAAAGAAAAAGACATACCTTTTCAGGAAACAATGACGAAACCGGAATTGTACAAAATTAATAAAGATAATAAATACAGATTTCCGGTAGTTTATAAATTAGACAGATTATTGGAGGCACACGGTCACAAAGTCCTTCAGCTATCTTTATCACACTGATTTCAACCCAATTGAAAAAATATGGGCTTCTGTAAAAAATTGGGTAGCAGCTAGAAATACCACATTCACTTTAATTAATGTAGAATCGTTAACACGAGAAAGGTTTGCAACATTGCAAGTAGAAGAGTGGGTCAACATTTGTCGACATGTCAACGAATATGAAGCTACACAAATTAAAAAAGAACATTTGTTGGACTCCACAATGGACCATTTAAGGTTTACAGTAAATACTGGATCATCGGATGAAAGTTGGTCAGAGGATGAAGACAGTGATGTAAGTTTAGGAGTACAACAGCTCTCTGATTTAGAATCGGACGAAAATTAGATTTGTGTCTCTATTTATATGTATTTTTGTAATATGTAAGTATTTTAATATTGTCTCATTTTATTATCACATATACACACATATATAAAAAAAATTATTTAGAATAAAATTCACATCATAGTACCCTAGTTAGTAATTAATCATAATACATAATTTAAAATAAAAAAGGTAATACAAATTACTAAACGTCCGCCTCTGCCTCTGACGTCCACCTTCGCGCAGGGTCGAGCACGTGGCTGTACCAATCTCATCTTGGCCGGCCTCTAGCACCTGATTTGCAAGTTTTAGTTTTAATCTTTCTTCTTGCACTTTTTGTAAGTATTTTCAGAGCTATTTTTTTCAGCCTTTCAGGCATCCCTCTATTGGTTTTTGAAGGTTAGCTGTATAGTGTAAAGAGAGGGTGACGTAATCATCAGAGACGGCTCTCAGCAAAACAAGACAAGTGACTTGGGCAAAATGTTGAAGTATTTCAACAAATACATTTAACAAAAATAGGTATTCTGGCTTTTATCTTGTTTTGATATACTATCGTGAATCAGATTAAATACATATACATATGTCTCTTATGTGGACACACTATTAACAATTGAATACAATGTTATGAATATGTTTCGGTATAAATGTCACTCATCTTGTTTATGCATATTTTGAATGTATTAATTTGGAATTCAATTTTATTAGCCATCTGTTGATTATAAATTATATAGATTTCGTTCCACTTGTATTACCAGATTGCGCTCTATATAAATGTTGATTTTTTATATTACACAAATCTGTTGTTAAAATTCGTATCTACGACGTCGTAGCTTACATTTCAGAAATGTTTCCTTTTTGTTGTTAAAAGAGAAAAGCGTTGTCTCAGGCAGAATAAATTTATTATCTAAAAAATTATGTGTCTGACATAGAATTTCTAAGTGAAGATGACGATGGCTCTGAATCTGATTTGTTTGAAATAAATGGCAAGATATGATAGTTTTTATGGTAAAAATGTGTAATATTGCTACCTGTTTTCTGTGCAGAAAGTCTTAGTAGCGATTTCCAAACCCCAGTTTTAGAAGATGATACAAATACAGGGGAGCAAGCAGCTGACACTTTTTCAGTGCCTGTATTCAAAGCCGTAGCCAGGGGGGATCAAGGGGGATTAATCTCCACTGGAATAAAAAAAAGATATTTATTTTAGTATTAATGAGACTGCAGTTATATACAGTGCGCCCGTCTCACTTTGTTGTCATACACAACATAATAGTTAATCACTACAAACAAAATTCTCTACCTACTGTTATTTTTATTATGTATAACTTTATGCTTGCTTAGTATTCGCACGACGATACTTAAATAGCGGCGTAGCGACATCTATTAGGGAGCGGCGAAACTACGTGCTACGCCAAGTACATAAGCAACGCGATTTCGGGGACGTGCTCGAACTGCATTTCGGGACTATTCAATAAGCATAGAATGAGACGGGTTTTTCTCGATTTTTCGTTGCGGCGCGTCTGCAGAATACATATGCGAACCGTCGAGCACGGAGAGGCAGTTCTATCTTGAAAAGTAAAACTATAGGGTGTAGAAATACGTAAAATTTATTTACCCCTTATAAAACATCAGTAAAATATATATTATAAATTGTTTTCATTCACAAATATTAATTTCTTAAAAATCTAATAGAGGCCCCACTTTCCAGACGAAAAATCTTGCAATATAAGGGTTTCGTAGTACCCCACTTTTAAAGTTTATTTTCAATTATTTTTAAAAGAAAAAAATATGTACGTGTAGGTAAAGATTAAATCTATGCTCCTCTGGAACCACTTTTTTAAAATTCAATTTAGTTTTTTTCTAAAAAAAATTGGGAAAGTTGGTAAAAAAAGTCGAGTTTTGTATTTTTTTTTAGAGAAACAGATTCAAATTTTGAAAAAGTGTCTCCAGAAGAGCACAGATTTAACCTTTATCTACACGCACATATTTTTCTTTAAACGTGGGGTACTACGAAACCTTTGCATGCTCTGCTCTAAAGCCAAGTAAATACTCCTCTTAAACATGCTTTTGAGAAAAGTGAATAAATAGTCCGTCAGATAGTGACAGGTTTAGGTGTCCCATTTTCGCATACAAGCCTCGAAGAGGGTTGAAAAGTACATTGATTTCTTTTATTCTACTCAAAATGGATGTACTTTTTAACCCTCTTCGAGGCTTGTATAATAAAATGGGGCACCTAAGTCGGTCACTATCTGACGGTCTAAAATACTTGTTCAGTAAAGTGAATTTAAGTAGTAATAACTACGACTCAATTTTATCAAAAAATATGATTAAAAAGAATGTACAATCATATTGGTATAGAAAATCGCCAGGTAGTGGAATTACATAGTAAAATAATTTAGTTATCAATGTCAAAATTTAATTGAACAAAACTGAAATTTATATATCAAGTTGTAAGAGAGAGTTCTACTTCAGAACGACAGTGCTCATAATAATTCAATTAATTTTGTAAAAGACATACAATAATGAATTAATAACACCTATTATAGTTATTATTTATTATAGTTATTATTGCTAATAACCCTCAGAGGTTGATGCAGTATTGTAAATAAAAAAAGCGAATCTATTTTACTCTATATCTTTAACCGGCACTTACATCGTAATCAGCTGATCGATACAGCAGCGCGGGAAAATTTAATTTGAATCTCCGATTAAGTACTTCAAATATTTTATTCAAAAAACGATGTGTTTGAAGTTTGAAGCACCCACCCACCTGTGTGCGCTTTATCGCGCTGGAAATGGGCAAAAAACCCTGCAAAAGGTTTTAAAACTAGTTTTTTAATTAAAATTGAACGCGACGGCAAATAAAATACGCGATCTAGAGGTAATGAAAAACAGGTTACTCTCGTGTAGCCTTTGGCTACGAACAATTACAGCATAATTTAGTTCATTAATCATTTTCCGCGTTAATTTAGCTTGCAAGTAAGTGAGTTTGGGCGCCTTAAACGACTAGATACATTTCTTAGCGGAGTATTATACAGCGTGTTGCATACATTTCAAGAATATATTACTCAAATTATTTTTCTCGGTCCTCGGCCTCAACCAGTGTCCGATTCCAGATATTCTGCTTGAATCGTAGTTGCCTAACTTAAAAGTTATAAACTAGAAAGTTCAATATTGCCGTATAATACAAGTGAAAAAATCTGATGTGTCCAACACATGACTTTCCTATCTAGTTATTATAGGCATTTTCCGGTTATTTTGTACAACCTATTGCAGCATCTCTATAAATGTTTAGAGGATAAACTAAATATATACATTTTACACATACATCTACCTCGAAACATTTTTCTATAGATATTCATTGAAAACGAAAATACAGAAAAATTTAAATTTAGCACTTTTCCATTACGGACCATTTTAGAAAAATCATGTATAAACAAAAATTATAGAAATCGATATCGCAAACAACTTTTAGTTCAACAATTTTCATAAAAATCAGAATTTTGCACATTTTGTCAAATTTCTCGAATACGGACCATTTCAGGAAATTTTGACATAAAACAAAAATTATAGATAATAATATTAGAAGTAACTTTTATTTGAACAATTTTCTTCTTCAAACATAAATAACAGATATATTCCATAAAATATAAAAACGGCCTCCCATAAAGTACCCCCCCAGATGTTCCAACTTTGTCCAAAATCTAATCATTTTACGTCAGGCCGAAATAAACCTTAAGTTTAAAATTTAATGTTTTTTCCTTTATCCGTTTTTGAGTTTTCTTCAAATTTCGAAATTTACACATTTTCTCAAATATCTCGAATACGGTCCATTTTAGAGAAATTATGTATAGGACAAAAATTATAGAGAATTATATTATAAACAACTTTTATTTGAACAATTTTTATAAAAAATTATGTTTTTTACATTTTGTCAAATTTCTCGAATACGGGACCATTTTAGGAAAATTTTGCATAAAACAAAAATTATAGATAATTATATTAGAAGTAACTTTTATTTGAAGAATTTTC
The DNA here is from genome assembly GCA_927349885.1 of Psylliodes chrysocephalus. Classification (NCBI taxonomy): domain Eukaryota; kingdom Metazoa; phylum Arthropoda; class Insecta; order Coleoptera; family Chrysomelidae; genus Psylliodes; species Psylliodes chrysocephalus. The sequence continues at coordinate 80,501,420 of OV651817.1, read as the reverse complement.
TTCTCCAAACGTAAATAACAGATATATTCCATAAAATATAAAAATGACCACCTATAAAGTACCCCCCCAGATGTTCCGACACTGCCCAAAATCTAATCAGCTCATTGGACGCTGAAACAAAGCTTAAGTTTAAAATTTGGTGTTTTTCTGTGTATCGGTTCATGAGTTATGCGTTATACAGACACACACACACACAGACACACAGACACACAGACACACACACACACAGACATCATCGCGAAAATAGTCAAAACGGATTCAGGGGACCTCAAAACGTAAAAATCCGTCGAAAACTCGAGGTCGAAAAAAATCATGATTCCTATACTTTCCTTATATCTGTATACAGATAGGAAAGTAAAAATCGTTAACATAAAATGTTGAGTGACTGTAATAAATAAAAAAACTCGTATTCATCCTTTGATAAAAAAAATGACATTTAGCCTATTAGAAAATTTAAACTACTTCCCAAATGTAACTAGTGTCAGGAATATGGACGTATAATAAAATATTGTTCAAATGAACAATGGTGAATTAAATATATAGAGAAACACTACAGTGGAGTGTGATAAAGTCTGCCACATGGAGAAGGCCACTTAGCTAATTATCGCACATGCATTATAGTCAAAAAATTTCAAAGAATAATAAAACAAGCAAATGAAAAAATCAAAATTACTGGAGATTTAGACAACCAAAGGAAGAGAATTATTTGCACCATGCCGTCAACACAGATATCAAAGAAAGTCAACTAGAAAATCAACATACTGGCCCACAGATTCAAACAAAATTTCTAATCTCATAGATTTTTTTGTAATTAAGAATATCGCCTCAAATTATATGCATATAGAAAAAACATGGAATATGAACTCAGATCATTATCCCATACTTTTTACATTGAGTGATATTATAATTAAAACAGAAAATTTACCTAAACTAGTTAATAGGGGAACAGATTGTCAAAACTACAAATTCAATTTCGAACAATCGATGGATCTCTTGATTTCATTAAGAAACTAGTTGACCCGGCGAACTTCGTATCGCTTAACAGTCATTTAAAATGTTAGCATGGCATGTTAGAGACAAACACGGAAACCTAACAAAACTTTTCCACCTATAATTATTGAACTTACAATTGACCAAATTTTTTATAACATTGCCGAATTAAATCCGTGTTCTTAGATAATGTCTACTCCAAATGAAGTCATTTAAAAGAAGCCACTCTATTTTTGAGTGTTAGCTAGAAAATCTCGTAAATTGTATTTCTAAGCAATGAATGCAATGGCTCAGGTGGCGGAATAAATAATGGCAATTTCATTTTGCCATTAAGGCAGCACAATCCAGGCGTTTCTCCAACACTCTTTAATGCTCCACAATGCTCGCAAACAACGTCCATTGGACTAATGCGAACTGAAATCAATTGTGCAATTGTATAGAAACGCTGATCATGACTTACAGCTCATATAAGACGTTTTCCACTTAGATAAACAAATGAATAACAGATACCTAACGGTTTTGATCTGCTTGAAGCGAGTAGGAACCGTTTTGTATGTTTCTTTTTTTTTTTTTTTCCTTGGTTTGTGATGTGATTCGTCTATTTTCTATAACAGCACAAAAATTTTCTGACAACTGTCAACAAGCACTAGGGAACTGTCAGTTTTGTTTGTACATTTCAAAACCAAGAATTAGGAACGATTGAAGTTGATAAAATTAACAAAAACACCAAAATATATTGAAAACATTTTTTAAATTATGATTTTGTTATGAATTTTGCCGGAAAAGATGAATTTAAAACTAAAAGCAATTCCTATTTTATTCAATTTTTAACTTGATTTGTCTTTAGGAAGTAAGTTTTAATAATACTATGCAATACAATACCTACAAATTATTCGTACATTTTAAACTTCTTACAAATAGCAATGAAATAATTTATACTTATAGAATGATTATATTGTAAATATTTATAATTGTTTTTACGATAAATTTTCTTCCTACTAAATGTAGTGAAAGAGTCTAGAAGAGATTTATAATTATAATTTTCACTTACTGCATCAGAAAATTAAAGTTGTTTCACTGAACATTGCTCCAGAAGCTATAGAATAAGTCATTCAATTTGTAAAGAAGACATCTATTAAAGAGTCTTGAAGTGCGAACAGCAAAACGCTATTCATGTACAACTTTTTTGAAAGCATTTACTTTTTTCAAATACGAACAGCACAGTATAAATGTTATAAATAATGTAACTAACCCGACTTTTATTTATTTAGATAATATCTAAATAACACCGAAAAAATTAAAGGGGTGATTCTGTGATGAAAATTAATGTGAGTGTTTGGTATAACATTTTTTGAAAAAACCCTCCCTGGAAAAGTTACACCCCTTCGAAAATTAAAAAAAATAATGGTTTTTCTTTTTTATTTTCCCTGTATATCAAGCTGAAGACACGAAACTTAGTAAACATTATCTGTCAATAAAAGTACACTTTTTTAAATTTTTTCAACGCTGAAGTATGCTTAGAAGGGGTTAAAATAATCAACCCCTAAGATATTTTTTCTTACAACTTTTTTTAGATGAAATTTTTTTTTTAAAAAAGTATGACTGAAAAGCCCAATTCATTTACTGACTTTTTTAACTCTACAAGTTTTTTCTAAAACTTGGGCATTTACGAGAAAAAAAATCTAATGCAATGCATTTTCAAAAAGATGAGCTAACGCGAGTGTATTTTGCGTCAAGTCTAGTGGCCTGTGCTTTGCATAAAAACATTAATACTGATACCAGGATTGTGTAGTGTCATTTTCTGTTACCCATCTTATTGTTTCACAAGTTTTATGATTGTGTATTGTAGGAAATATTAGTTGATTGAAAATATGAATGCATATTCGAATTTGGAAATGGCAGATATGCATTTTACATACGGTCGTGCTAACGGTAATTCATTGGAAGCGCAAAGACTTTATGCTGAACAGTACCCACAGCGCAGACTACCCCATCATACTACGTTTACAACTATTCACCGACGCTTGCGGGAACGTGGTAATTTTGAAAACAGAAGTTATGATTCTGGTCGTACTAGAGAAGTTAGAACTGCAGCTGTAGAAGAAGCCGTACTTAATTCAATTAAAGAATTCCCAGAAACTAGTACCAGGAGAATAGCTCGTGTCCTACATGTAAGCCATTCCGTTGTTCTTAGAATTTTAAAAGAACAAATGTTGTATCCCTATCATCTTCAACGGGTGCAGGCGTTAATGATTCGAGATTTTTTACCCCGTGTGATTTTTTGTCAGTGGCTTATTAATATGATTGGCCAAGCACCACAGTTCTTAGGTAATATTTTATTTACTGAGGAGGCGAGTTTCTCAAGAGACTGTATTAGAAATTTTCACAACACCTTTGGGGTGACGAAAATCCTCATGGCTTTTTTGAAGGAAATCATCAGTATCAATTTTCATTAAACGTGTGGCTCGGAATTATTGATAATCATTTAACTGGTCCCCATTTTCTTCCGCTACGATTAAATGGTGAAGCATATTGTCATCTCATTGAAGAATTACCTGTTCTTCTTGAAGAGCTTCCCATTCAAATTAGGCAACATTTATGGTTTATGCACGATGGTGCACCAGCTCATTTTAGTATACGTGCAAGAACTCACCTGGATGAGGTGTATGCCAATCAATGGATAGATCGATGAGGACCTGTAAACTAGCCAGCCCGCTCCCCTGACCTTAATCCTTTGGATTTTTGCATATGGGGATATCTGAAATCTTTGATATACACAAAAACAGTTGAAAATATCGATGATCTGCGAAACCGCATTGTAGCAGGGTGTGAAACTATAAGAAATTCTCCAGGAATATTTCATCGTATACGCAATTCTATGAGGAAAAGGGTAGATGCTTGTATTGAAGCTGAAGGCGGTAATTTTCAACATTTATTATAATTGTATTGTCGATATTCGACAGGTTTTTGTTCATTGTTTGTTCACTTTTGTTTTTAGTTGTAGAAGTCTTAAGAATCATAATTTGGTTGGCTGTTGTTTAATAAAATGCTATTTTACATGCTTAAGTTTTCGAAAAAAACTTGTAAAGATAAAAAAGTTAGTCAATGAATTGGGCTTTTCAGTCATACTTTTTTAAAGAAAAAATTTTCATCTAAAAAAAAGTTGTAAGATAAAATATGGTTTGATTATTTCAACCTCTTCTAAGCATACTTCAGAGTTGAAAAAATTTCAAAATGTGTACTTTTATTGACAGATAATGTTTACCAAGTTTCGTGTCCTTAGCTTGATATACAGGAAAATGAAAAAGAAAAACCATTTTTTTTTTTTTTTATTTTCGAAGGGGTGTAACTTTTCCGGGGAGGGTTTTTTCAAAAAATTTTTATACCAAACACTCACATTAATTTTCATCACAGAATCACCCCTTTAATTTTTTCGGTGTTATTTAGATACACCCTGTATAATTTTTTCTATTAATTTTACTGATATTTTAATAGTTATTCTGCTATTCAGGGTGAAGACGAATCCAATATATAAAAGATCATTAAAATCGGTCTAGTCGTTTTTCAGTTATAAATGTAACTAACCCGTTTTAGTTATTTAGATGAGGAACAATTAGATGAAGAAGTTGAACTTCTTGTCAAAAATGTTCAAAAGGCAGTGTGGAAAACACTTCTAAGATTAAATGTAGAATACAAGGTAATATTTATCTACAAAAGATCATAAATGTTCTCATAAAAAATGAAAAATTAGAATAAAATGGCAGTTTATAGCACCAACTGGCAAAACAACTTTAAACAAGAAATACGTCTTAACGTCGCATTAAGTGAATTATCTAACGATACCAGTAGAAATTAATAACTTTGGAAAGCTACTAAACAGTTAAAAAGACCTACTACACATAACCCATCAATTTGAAACAAAGATGGAAGCTGGACCAGAAACAATTTGCAAGAAGCATATATATTTGTAGAACATTTAGAAAGTACATTCCAACCCAATAATAATGAATATCTTCAAGACTGAATAGCACTAGATCAAGAAGACAATGTCGTTAAACCTACATCTACAAAAAAAAGTGAAATCAAAATAAATATAAATCCTGTAGAAGGCTCTGGATTTGATCTTATTACCAGGAAAAATTTGAAAATGCTTTTACAGAAAGATATTATTAATATAACAAATCTCATTAATGCGTCCTTCAGACTAAGGTACGTATCAAAGATGCATAGATTATATTGATACCTAAGCCAGGTACACTATCCAAAGAAGTTACATCTTAAGACGATTTTCCATTAAACGGACAGTTTTGTTTGTGTTTGTGTTTGTGTTTTCTGAAACTTGTAAAACAGAAACAAAACTAGGACAAACCCAAAACTCTTGTTTCCATTAAGCGAACCACATTTTGTTCCAGTTTTATTTTTGTTTTCGATCCTTTTCCACTGGTTGTCTCGAGAAAGTCAGAACACATTTTTTTCAATATTTTATTTATATTTATAATACCTATTTATTTTTTAAGATAGGTCCAATTTGAAAATAAATATAAAAGTAGTTTAAGAGATGTATGTGACATCATAAAAACCTAAAATGTACAATATTTGGACCTAGTCTGGCTCTGACATACAGATATGTACTCTACTAATAAACATACTTATATAAATGTATCCAGCATTTAAAAATAAATTACTTATTACTAATTATTTATTTATAAAAAATACGTTATTTACTTACCCGTAGGTACCAATTTTGTACAACAGTTAGACTACACAACACGACCGTTTCCAGTAAACAGATTCGAGTTTCAAAACTCCAATTGTCCCAAAACACGCCAGTCTGCGAAAAGTTGCAGTTTTGTTTTTTCGTCACGAGTTTGTGTTTTGTTCTTGTTTTGTCCGTTTAATGGAAAACCGCCATTACAGATCCATCTCATTGTTGCCTGTTATCTTAAAAGCTCAAGCTTTTTACAAATTATGGCATAAAAGCTTGATGCATAAACTAAACATTTTACTGCCACGTCAATAGTCATAACTATTTAGGTATTTCAGGTATTTCAGAAGAAGCTTGTTCTGATTTAAGAGAAATCAAGGTAGAAGTACTTTAATATGGTGTACTAGGTTCAGTACTCTACTTGCTGTACACCAGAGATATTCCTAATTTCGAGCATAAAACGATTGTTGATAATAATGCAATTAAATGAAGGCAAATCTGTTTATATCAATTATAGCAATAGAAAATCAATATATTTCCATTAGATCAAACGACACTCAGATTATTTATGCTAATTCAGCAAAATATGTTAAGAAACAAGAAGAGCTTCGTATAAAATATAAAAGAATGTATTGGTTGCTAGAAAAAAACTCCAAATTGTCCACACATAACAAACTGCTTCTCTACAGGCAGATATTAAAACCCGTGTGGACGTAAGGTATCCAGCTTTGAGGCTGCGCCAGTTAAAATACCTTCCAAGTTATTCAGTGTTTCCAAAATTAATTAAAATATTAGAGAACATCGCCGATGCACCTTAGTACTGCAACTCTCCATAAGGACCTTAAGGTGGACACTGTTAAAAAGACAGCAGAATTTGACAGTCATCAAGAACAACAACTGCTCCAACATGGGAACGTTAAAGTTATCCAGCTCCTCGACATTGTCAATCTAGAAAGAGGACTCAAAAGAACCAAGCCTTTTGAGTTGGTTCAATGATGTTAACTAAAAGTGACTGTGAGAGTGAGTTTTTGGCCTCAGGAAGCATGGGCCTCAGCCACAAAAGTTATGATGTTAACTAAAAGCAGATTCTAGTTTAAATTAATAATTACGACTCTATGGTAGGACCTAGTTATTGATCAGATTATAATTATAAATACTCTACTCGGGGTATTAAAAAAAAAGATAGGGAATATTAAAATTTAATACAGCAATTTTAAGATAATATATCTGACAACATATGAATATAGTCTCGTCAGACATGGGCGTCGTTTGGAGGCGACAAGGGAGGGCAGTTGCCCCTCCCTACGACTTAATCAACAACGTGTTATATGAATTACTGATATTTTTTAGGTAGGTATTATAGATTCTTTAAGCCTGTTATATCTCAAAAACATAAAAAATATTAATTTTTTTACTACAAAATGAAATTAGTGGACAAATTTTGAATCAAAATTTTAAAGATGAATACCAAACGTGGATAGTTAACTTGACTACGAAAAAGCTTTCTTCACACAGTGAGCTATCTGTTAATAATATAGTTGAACATGGCTGCGATCTATAATGAATAAAAATAGGCGACTGGGGACTGGGCAATACATGATAAGTGTACAGAAAACAAAAAAGAAATTATGTCTTCTGTTATCAATATTTTTGGTAGAGAAATTTGCGTTTTCCTAAAGTCTCTGTGTTTGTCGACGTGTTTGAGTGAATTTTTTATGTTTTCATGTATTTTATTTTTAATTATTATTGTGTATGGCTGTGTCTTCTTGTTACTATGTTTTTATATCACACCTTCTTTTTTTTCCAACAAATAAACATTCTAATTTTTTTTTTTTTAATTTTGCCCCTGCCAATAAAATTGTATAACGACGCCCATGTCGCCAGACTAAACTTAATGTAAACAATGCGAATCTATTTAACCGATATCTATGGGTCTAATTGACATATTCTTGAATCCATAATTTCTGGTATAATATATGATTTATTACCTATCTTTTTGTACACCCTGCATAACATGAATGCGTAAAATGAGCTTAGAGCTCCTTCATTTTTATTGACGATTAACAAAGACACTTTTTATCGGGTACTAAATATACTGAACAATATACTTTGATATTCTAAAATGAATAAAAATAATATGCCTATATTTTATTTAGTAATTTTATTTTCCACGTTATTGTTTCAATCATTATGATAAATAATAATTGGAATTTTTTACTGTAAAAATTCAAATTAAAAATTAATTGAAACATAATTTTTCGGTTCACCTGTAACAGGTGTTTGATTATTGATTAGCTGAGTAATAAATGCATTAATTAATTAATCGTGTTAAGTCATACTTGAAATTAATTAATAGCATTGTTAGCGATTATACATTGTTTGTTTAAGTATTTGTCCAAAAACATACATTAATTTTAAATACAGTAATTTTACTATTTTTTATTTGTCTTGCATTGATTTTGATTTTATAGAAACGGTTACAATTATTATTAATAATAATAATAATAATAATATTATACAGGGTGTCCCATTAGTGCGTAATTGTTCACTATTTTAATTTGTGTTATAGATATGCAAACAAGATTTAAATAAAAATTATATGAACTTGAAAAATATATATTTTTAAAAATATATTTGGATATACAGGGTAAATTAAAATTTGTCTTTTAAATAGAACACCCTGTATTTTAATTAATTTTTAGAATGGTTTGGTGATATTGTATTTAACCCTATAATGTTTTTAAAAAATATTTCAGTGTTCCAAGCAAATAATTTTTGTTTGAAATTAGAGAATGATGCAGAGCCCAAATTAAATTATCATAATTTGAGTAGGATTACAATGATTTCAAAATTGTTTATTATGCAGACTTATAGCACATTAAGATAACGAATAGTGGTGATAGTGCTGGATTCTTTTATACCGAGTATTTTGAAACATGTCTTATATATGGCTACTTTTAAGTTCAATTTACTTAATTTTTTCAAAGGCAACACCTGGTATAATATTTTAGCATACAATTCCTTATAAATTTGCCTATCCAACAATACCAACATGTTAGAGAATAACACATATACAGAGTATCCCATCAGTGCGTAATTGATCGATAGCTGTTTTATTATTGAAAATAATATAAATGAGATGAGATTACTGATGCATATCTAAATAAAGTATTATGGGTAAATAAGGTAATAAAAACACTTTTTTATTATATTTTTTTTTTTATTTGGTTTTTTGGCTGCAAGACCTTTCGGTATATACAGGGTATTCCATTAAGAACGGGAGCAACTGAAGATTAACTGATTAGAAATAAGCCGATTAAACGAAACATCCGTAGGTAAAACATTACTCGTTTCCGAAAAACAGGGTTTTAAAGTGATAAATCAAAAATTATGAATAGCTATAATTTTTTTATTAGTAAAATTAAACTAAATTCGACAAACGTTATTGGTGTAATAAAATACACCTATCAGAAAAAAAATAAGTTAAATTAGCTTTGCCAGTGGCGTACGTCATGGACAAGTGACATCTTTTTACCTTCTAAATTTTAGCCCACTGTCCAAAAACTTTTGATGTTTTTCAAATGAAGTTGAGTTAGTTTTAGAGATATTCGCACATATTTGGAAATTCTGTAATTTTTAAATTTCTATTTTTTTTATTAAATTTCTAAGAAGAGTACATTATTTATTTAAAAAACATCAAAAGATTTAAAATTTTATGTCCAAATAACTTTTTTGATTTTTAATCAGAGAATCGTCAGTTAACGAAGCACCATGTATAGTATAATAGGTCCCTACGTAATGATACGAAGACCTTTGTCCTTTGTCGACTGGACACGAGAATGAACTACTAAGTAAATATATCGATGTCTCGAATCTAATCCAAAACTTTTATTTAGGTACCTGCTACATCGAAAATATTTGTCAAGGTCAAGAACTCGTTTACTTATCATCGCGTACTGGCTAGGGGTGATGAATTTGTTATTTAATAACAGTTACCGTTTAGAATTAATAAAATTATTACGCCATCTGTTGAACAAAAAAACTATTAAATATGAAATATTGCTCCATCAGTTGAACAAAATAATTTTTAATTTATGACACATAAATGACATCTATAGAATGATATTTTCCATAAAATGGCACAAAAATGTGATAAAATGTCACATAGGAGATTTCATCGCAGCAACAAAGATATACTTTTTTAAAGCAAAACACCCTATTTTATTGTTTGCACATCGTCAAAAAAATTTAATTCACTTCTAACCCGCATTGTCACACACCCTATATACAACATGGCAAATAAATGAAGTGTATTAAAATTGTTTGATGATGTGAAAACAATCAAATATTTATAACTACTTGCTGGATATTTTGCTTTAAAAATGTAGTTTGGTCAGCCCCTCGTTTATGAACGACCCTGTATATTTAAGAATATTTAATTTCTCATATTTCCAATAATAAAGCAGCTATCGGTCAATTACGTACTGATGGGACATCCTATAATATGTGGTATTGGCTAATATGTTGGTATCGTTGAATAGGTAAACTTATAAGAAATTTTATGCTTAAATAATATAAAGGGTGTTGCATTTGAGAATATTGAGTAAATTGAGTCTGCATCATTCTCTAATTTCATAAAAAAAATTATTTGCTTGGCAAACCTGTAATATGTTATAAAAAAAGTCTATGGTTAAATACAATATTACCAAACCATTCTAAAATCGAAATAAAATACAGACAATAACGCAGCACCCTGTATATCCAAAAATATTTGCAAATACGTATTTTTTAAATCTATTTAACTTTGATTTAAAACTTGTTAGCGTGATAATAATACGCACTAATGGGACACCCTATATATAATATATAATAATTTATTTCCAATTTTATTATACTATACAATGTAGCAAGTGTCAAAATAATCTACTTTTTATTATGTCACAAGTTGCGAAAAATAAAAAACATAATCAACTTTTTTGTTTTAAAATCAATAGTTATGTTGCTTTTTGAATATTTCTGGGCCGAGCAGAGCGAGGTCCTGAAACATGAACGAGTTACGGTTATAGATGAAGAAGAGGTGTTGTTTTCATCTTCAATGTTGCTTACCGAAGCTTGGCTACGAATTATTTTTTCTAACAACCATTTCATTTCTAATTTGCCTTTTTAACTCTATTCTAGCCTTTTCATGTTGTTTTAATTTCTCTTGTTAAATTAGTTTTTAAATTTTTTTGCTGCTATTCTAAATTAGATTTTAAATTCTCTTGTTGCTGCTTTAATAGTTATTTATGCAACAAGTGCAAAAAGTAAGTAAGTGCAATAAACACTTTTTGCACGAGTTGTATACAATATTTTTTCTACGTTCATGCAAAAACCAAAATATGTTTTATAGAACTGCAGTTTTATTATCCAAATCATAGTAGCCGTGATCGTGTACCTTTGTTTGAGGCATTTATTTACGTTTGTGTTCATAAATTGTAATGACATTTTTAATAAAATACATTTTTTATTAATTTATTTATTAAATGATTGAAAATAATATAAAATATGCAATTGTTTTTAAAACGTAACACAGAAAATGAAAATGGACTAAATATTTGGCGTTGATTTGAATATTTATGTTTGTCATGATACTCATGATCATAAAACGCTGTAGTAAAATGACAGATGAGTGCAATAAAGAACCAGTTTTTTCACTAAATATAGTTCAATAAAGTTTTGTTTTTGCATGAACGTAGAAAAAATAGTTTTTAACTTCTCTTGCTGCTGTTCTACATTAGTTTTTAAAATCTCTTGTTGTTTTGGTAAAAGATCTGAATGTTAAAAGGGAAATCTCTTGCTCGAAAGTTTCTTGGTTTTGCAGCAAACCGTTCATAATGTCAACCGCTTCTTTCCTACGCTTCTCCTCCTTCTCTTTTTTCTCGTCCTTTCTGCGCCTTTCCTTCTCCTCTTCTAACTCAACTATTTCATTTCTAATTTGCTTTTTTAACTTTACTTCAGCCTTTTCCTTTTGTTTTAATTTCTCTTGTTAAATTAGTTTTTAAATTTTGATGCTGCTGTTCTAAATTAGGTTTTTAATTCTCTTGTTGCTTTAATTTAGTTTTTAACTTCTCTTGCTGCTATACTACATTAGTTTTTAAAATCTCTTGTTGTTTTGCTAAAAGTTTTGAATGTTAAAAGGAAAATCTCTTGCTTGAAAGTTTCTTGGTTTTGCAGCAAACCATTCAGAATGTCAACCGCTTCTTTTCTACATTTCTCCTCCTTCTCTTCTTTCTCGTCCTTTCTGCACCTTTTCATCTCCTCTTCTAACTCAACCATTTTATTTCTAATTTGCATTTTTAACTCTACTCTAGCTTTTTCCTGTTGTTTTAATTTCTCCTGTTAAATTTTTAAATTTTGTAGCTGAGGTTCTAAATTAGATTTTAAATTCTCTTGTTGCTTTAAATCAGTTTTTAACTTCTCTTGCTGCTGTTCTACAATAGTTTTTAAAATCCCTTGTTGTTGTGCTAAAAGATCTACTGGAATCTTAACAGGGCAATCTCTTGCTTAAAGGTTTCCTGGTTTTGTAGCAAATCATTCATAATGTCAACTGCTTCTTTTCTAAGCTTCTCCTTCTTCTCTTCTTCCTTGTACTTTCTGTGCCTTTCCTTATCATCTTCTTCGTCCTTGCTGCGGCACTTTTCAATCTTATTTGCATTTTGGTGATTATTATCTACTAAATTTTAAAAGATACCAATACATTTCACTTGTTATATACCTATCTTTTTGCAACAGTTTGTCAAAACATTATCGATGATTCCTCGTATAACGTCAAACGGCGCTCCTATACGCCATGCACTTTACAAAACTCTAAAAATACGTTTTTCACAAGAATTCTCAGATCAGAATTATTACAGTTCATTAGGTTATTTAAGTTCTCATTCATCATACATGCGGCCAATGTGTAATTAGTTTTTCGAAATAGTAATTAGTAGGTTTTATTTACACACGCTAAAGAGTAATGGTTTAATAATTCTCGTGGAGGTGGAATTATCGAAGGATGGGTGCGTTTTTACCACATATTTAGTAGATAAAACAATATTTGGCGTTTAACAATTTATTATAGGTACATTGATTAATGTACTTAATTTTTGTGGGACACACGTTATCATAATAGATTTTTCTTTCTAATTTGTTCTTAAATATGATTCTATTCATTTATTTAATTGGATATTTTTATGATATTTATATTAGGCTAGTAAGCCTTATATGGATAAAAAATAGGATATTCCTCAAAGATCTAATCTAGGTCCACTGCTGTTTAATACCTTCATAAACGATAATTAACAAACATTTTAAAGACTTCTAATATTGAACGGATAGGCAAAAAAACAAATGCAACACGTTAAATACAAATCATTAATTTAACATAATTATAGTTCATTTGTGCACCACCAGTCTGCACACAAGCCTCAATAAAGAAAATTATCGCAATATTACATGACGAAATTATAATTTATGTGCTTATTTTCTACCAACTTAATGTTTCTTAATGTCCATTACATAAATTACACCAAAATATAGTTCCAGTAGCGACGTGTGGTTATAGACATTGGGTGTTGTGCAAGATTCTGCATCCCCCCTTATGGTTGCTGTAAATAAACTATGAAGGTCGGCTAAAAAAAAGTATATTGAAGAAGAAATTAACAAAGAAATTGCTCTCAAACAAAGAATTGATAAGCTAGGAGCTACTATCTTGAGTCAAGATGAAATAATTAAGTCCATAATGAAAAGTAATGATAAACATGAACAATTTATCCATAAAAATAATATTTTTATTTATAGTCTGAAAGAAAATGATAATGAGGATTGTAAAGCTGATATTATTAATATGTTTAACAATAAAAAGAAATTAAATATAGAGGATTCGGACATTGAACGATGCTTCTGGGTTGGAAGCATAGCAAAAGAAAATTCTTTAATGGTTATCATCGAAGCGTAGTATTTCAAAATAAAAAATGCTTAACGTTTCCAAAATTGTGATTAGAGAGAACTTAATAGCAGAGCAATCAAAACTATTAAAGATGGCCTTGGAAAAAGATGGAATAAAATGGGAAAACTTGGACGAACTTTGGTGTTATATTCATCAAATTTATAAACGTTAATAAAATTATTTCTTCTAAAATTTAGCTAGGATATAATATGTAAATGTCAATTCTTGTTCACAAATTATTTTGCTAGGTCTCTATTTTTTGGGATTTTTCTTTCTTTATTTGCAAGTAAATGATAGTAAGGTAAGTGTGGAAGTGTTCGACGGAATTCTGGTAGCTAGATGTCTTGTTAACATTGATCAACTAATTCCAGTAAGGGTTGCCAATTTATCAAAGAGACCATTCAAACTAAAGAAAGGACAAGTAATAAGGCTCTGTACACCACCGGTAGAAAATATAATCAAGTGCGAAGACCATTCCACATGATAAGCCACCACAAGTAACTCAGTTGACGCCAGCTTTGTAAAACAGCTAGTTAAAAATTATTACCACCTGACAGCTGAGAACTTAGAAAAGTCAAAAATGTATCAATACCAATTGTGATATTTTCGAGACAAAAAAATCCACGTGGCGTACCAGTCTTGTTCAGCATAGAATTTATACAGGCAATGCAAGGCCAATACGACAAGTACCTAGAAGACTCCCATTTGCTAAACAAAAAGAAGTAGCAAATATGATACAGGACTTGATGGATGCAAATATTATTGAAGAAGCTTCTGGTCCCTGGTGCTCACCTGTGGTCCTGGTAACTAAGAAAGACGGATCTACTCGTTTCTGTTTAGACTATAGAAGATTAAATCAGATAACCCAAAAAAATATACAGGGTGTTGCATTTAAAATAAGAAAGTTGGTATTGGACAATGTTACATGACACACCTTGTATAAAAGGTTTCTTTTAAAAAAATGCGCCACTAAAAATACAAATATATGTGTCCGAGCGTTTTCCCGAACACGCCATCATTTATATATTACCGAATTTATTCCATTTAGCTGTGCCACACTGCATGTGAAACTTGGCTCAATGAAAATGTACCAAATGATGTAACTTCTATTGAAGGCTACAACATATTTCGAGTAGACTGTGGATCATTGGGAGGAGGCTTGTGTATTTATGTTAACAATACATCATCTTATTAGTGCGTAATTGTTCAAAATTTCAGAGTTATCGTATAAATTTTCGTATTTTCGTTCAGATTTTTCTGAGGTCAAAAAAAAAGTAAAACAAATGGACGTATTGTATATTTTTGAAAACATGCTTGAAAATTATATTTCACACGATGGCATCAGAAAACTTCTAACGTCCAATTTCATACATTATGGCGAAAGTTATGTCAGTTATTTCATGTGGTGTCATCTGCTCCCTTCTACAAGGTTTTGTAATTAAAATTTAAAAAATTATATATTTTCATACAGGGGCGAAGTCTCCTTTGATTCATTTGTGCAGTGAACACCCAGTTTCATTTCATAAAAACACATTATTTTAAAATAAATAACAAAAATATACATTTAATTTTATTAATTTTATTGTGTTCATACGCGTTAATCTCTTTAATCTCTTTTTTTTTTGTACGCCACTGCGCTCCGGCGAATGGCGTCTCTTTGGCTCACTTTTCTGAGTGATCCCGCGGGAGTGTGATGCTTTCCCGAAAGCTTCTAGCTAAAAAGAGATGTTAACACTGTAAGAGATCGGTGAAACGAACAATGATCTCGTTAAAATCACTAAAATCATTTTATTTTGCGCAACGCACACAGTCACAAAGTAGGACAGGGCATACGAATCTTTCAAATCATAGATACAGACTAAAAAGATGCAATGATGGTACTAAAAGTGTCTGCACTTTTACATTACCCTTTTACGACATACCTATGTCAAACTCGAGCTAGTCAGTTTTCGTGATAATAAATGCCATTTTTTTAAAATAGCGTTATTTAAATGATATAAAACATTTTCATTCCATCAATATTCGATCATAAAATGATTAACTTAAAATTAATCAAAATATGACTCAAAGTGCATCCACTTGTCATATCACAAAATAGTGTTTATGTCGTCTCTACCTACTTCATTAACTCATTCTCTATCTTCAATATCTAATGAAGTTGTTAAATTCTAAAAATCAACATATGAGACAATTTTAATTTTGTATTTTATTTATTAAAAATTATGTTTAAATGAAACTAAAACTTTAATAAATTGGAAGTATGTGTGTCGATTGTAACTGAAGAACGTTTAAGGTAAAAAAAAAATATTATTATTTTTGAGGTTATTTTTGTTTTTTGTTCCAGGATCTACAGAATAGTCCTTGTTTTATAACCGAGTCCAAGATACAAAAAAATTAAGGAGGTATGATACCTACTTAGCAGACGAAATCTTGTCGAGTTCGCGTATGACGTATTGTGGTGACGAATATGGTTATCTAATTGGCTATAAGCAGATTAAAATGTATTTTCGGGCGCTGTTGTCGATCAGCTGATACGTCAAATTCTTAAACGCCACGCCTTCCATCACAATACGTCACCATGCGTGTTGTATCAATATGGGTAATATTATACCTTCTTTTTATAGTATCATGAACCGCGTTGGTCTAGGGAATTAATTTCTCGGTCATATTGACCGAGACGGCAGTTAACGTGTTAATGAACTTACAAGTTAAACGTTAAACAACACTTTTTAACTCTCACGTTAGTCGTACTATTTATAAAGGCATGTTGAAGGTATATGACACTATGTCATAGACAATTTGTTATCAGAACATAGAAATATGTTACAAAAACCAACAATTAATGTATATTAAAAAAAAGTTTTAATACCGTCTCGATGATGATGGCAAATAATAATAATAGCCGTCCCTTCCCCTACACAAGTCGTTCAGTCGACTTCAGGGGTTGAAATTCACTCGTAAGGGGGTTTATCTCCGAGGTAATGATATACCTATTAAATAATTTTTAAAACTTTGACTTTATTATTCTTTTAGTGTACCTATTTTATAGGCTATTATGTTATTGTTTTAGGCTTAATTATATTATTATTCTACTCTTCACACAGTAGTCTGTGAAGAGTATTATAGGTTTATTTTGTCAAAAACGAAACGAAAAATGATATCAACTTGAAAATTTTAAGCAAAAAACAAGCTCTATAAGGAGTCAAAGCCTATTGATTTTGAAAAATCTGATTAAAAATAAGGGATTAAAAAAATCCCAAAATAAAAACAAAAAGCGATATCAACATGAAGCTTTATAAGAAGAAATAAAGCCTTTCGGCCCCAAACTAAAATTGTCTGATTTTTAATAATATAACATTTTTGGTTCTTAATTTGTTTCCCACTTCATTTATATTATATTATTTTCCTTTTATAAAAATTTATAATATAAATACATTAATAATAAATTTAAAGTATTTTTAGCAAAAAATTTTAATTTTTTATTGTTAATGCTAATAGGTGTATTGTGTTATTATAAGTTTAAATTATATATATAATATTTTATATTTATTTTGACTAGTCTCTTAAGTATTTATACATTACAAAATTGTTTTTGTTTTCTACGTATACTACTCGCTACAATAAAATTATATTTTATAATTCAATTCTATTGCCATTGTTTATTTTTTTTAAATTTGTTTGAGCTTTTGTTTGTTTGTAAACAAAAGTTTGCAAGTAATTTTAATTTAGAAAAATTTTGAATAAAACTTTTAAGTAGTTTACCTGAAACTTGCGGTGTACTATTGGACGATCCATAACCATCATCCATAGTAGAAGTAGAAGCCTTCTTCTGACCATTCTGATTACAATTTTTTTCAACGTTACTTTTGATGTTCTCGGAACTTCCAAATTCTCTTTTGGCGACTTTTTCGGGACTTTTCGACTTCTCCAACAACGCTTCTAAAGAATCCTTCATATCAGGACTTTTCAATTTCTTTAATTTCTCATCAGGAAAAGCGAATTTGCTTGCCCGAGCAAGTTCGTTATTCCTTGTCAAACGTTTCAACGGCAAATTTTCGTAGAGGTGCGCTGCCATTTTTTCGCGAAAATTATTCATTTTTTTGTTTTTTTTTTTGGCGGTTTCGTGGAAAGTTTGTTAACTGCAACACACTGACATAACTTTTAGCACTGTTCGCGATATTCGACTGAAGTTTCGAATTTCGATGTCAGAATTTCACCGGTGCGATGTGAGAATATGTGAATGCGGTTCAATTTTGAAGTTATAATGGATGTTATTTGGATATTCGGTGGCGGTTGGTTAGATGAGACGGTGATCGCGAACTAAACGAAGGATTCAGAGTGAGGGAAAATCGACGTTTGACAGGATTCTACGTATATCCTGGACGGTCGCGCTCTCCTGCCTTACTCCTTTTATAATCTTTATAATCTTTTTCCGATTTTTTTGCTGCTGTATCGCGGATATCTGTCTAGGTTAGCGCGTTTTAAAGAGAGTACGATGCATTTATACATATTTTTTCTATCTTAGATTCTGAAAAAAAATTTCATACATAAATATACTGGGTGGCCCAATACAAATGACTTTCACAATTTTTTGTCATTCACCAGATATATCTAGATTCAATCTTTATGCAACTAAATTTAAAAATAAATACAAAAAAAAATATTTTCAGTAAGCAATTATCATACATTTATACAGGGTGATTCCAGAAATCCCATACTTCGTGGGTCTGTCGCCCTTTATAACCCTGTTTTTAATAATTTTGCCAATTTTTTTCTAGGCTCATAACTTTTGAAATAACCTGTATATTTTTTATAATTAAGTATTTACTTTTCGAGTTTAAATTCATATTATTAACTTTGTTCATTCTTTTAATTTTTGGATCTCAATCTTTAAAAAAAAAAACAAAAAAAAACAAAAAGAAACAGTAAGAAAAACGAAAAAAAACGAAAGAAAAAACGAAAGAAAAAATGAAAAAAAAAAACTGAAAAAAAATGTAAAAAAATTCTTAAACGTCCTGTACTTGTAACGACAGTGTGGTAATAGGCTTTTTATCCCCTTTTAGATCTTCATTTGTCCAAAAATTTCTAATTTATAATATGGTTTGTTTTGTTTTTGAGTTATTTTAAATATTTCAACCGTCTTAACCCTCCTACTTTTCTTCTGATTATAAAGCTTGATGTTTGCTAAAAATGTCAAGTTGATATCATTTTTCGTTTTTGAGTTGGGATTTCTTTTAATGTTTTAACCACCCTTAACTCCCCAATTCATTCAGATTTTTTCAAAATCAGTAGACTTTATATCTTCTTATAGAGATTTATTTTTACTAAACATTTCATGTTGATATAGCTTTTCGTTTTTAATTTAGGATTTTTTTTAATTTTAACTTATCTTAACTCCCTATTTTTAATTAGATTTTTTAAAAATCAATAGGCTTTCTGCCCTTATAGAGCTTGTTTTTTGCTTAAAATTTTCAAGTAAAATATCATTTTTCGATTTTGAGGCAAAAAATGTGACATCGGACAAAGTAAACCTATAATACTCTTCACAGACTACTGTGTGAAGAATATAATAATAATATAATAAAGGCTTAAACAACATTATAGCCTAAGAAATAGGTACACTAAAAGAATGATAAAGTCAAAGTTTTGAACATTATTTAATAGATATATCAGTACCTCGGAGATAAACTGCGCTGTCATTCTAGTCAAATTTTTAGTAGAGCAGACTGAATGTTGGTTGGACACTTTTCGTGTTCCATATTTACATATAATAATTATATTTCGAAAAGAAATGCAGTTATCCCCAATTATTGTCGTAATATGTATTTTTTACTAATAATCTAACTATTATAACTTTTTTTTAATATACATGACTTGTTAGTTTTGGTAACATATTTCTATGTTCTGATAACAATTTTTCTATGACATATACCTCCAACATGCATTTATAAATACAACGTACATAGTTCAGTTTACCTCCCAGGTACTGATATCGGTATTTATTTAATTAAGTCTTCACGATATAGGTACATACCTAACATAGACACAACTATTTAGTTTCTTGAATTAATTTAGCCAAGTGCAATATTTATTTTTTATATCGTCTTTAAAAAAACTTTAATGTAAATTTAGCTTCCATTTTTTGGTAAATGCATGCGACACTATCATTCAACTTAAATCCTCACCGTTATATCACTTTGACACTGTTTATCAGTACCCCTAGCATTTATAGATATGACATATTTTTATAACTTTAAATTCATTAGGGACAAGCTACAAAATAAAACAGTTATTCATACAAAATTGTACTAGGGTCAAGAAATTATCCTTGTTCAAATAAAATATACAGAATGTTCGATAAGTACGGTACATAACTTCACGAGCATATTCTGGAGTTAAAATAAAGGTATTTTTGTCATATATACTATGTTTCAAAAATGCTTCGTTACTGAAATACAGTGTGTGAAAGTTTCATAAAAAAAAATACAATTTTTTAAATATTTCCAAAACCACTTAAGATAT
>OV651817.1:79826352-79880734 GCA_927349885.1 Psylliodes chrysocephalus | reverse complement strand
AAAAAAAAAAAAAAAAAAAAAAATAAAAAAAAAAATAAAAAAAAAAAAAAAAAAAAAAAAAAAAAAAAACAACGAAAAGAAGCTTTAACGGAAAAAAGAAAGAATTCTCAAGAAGATAAAGGACTAATGTATATTACTTTTTTTAATTATTTTTCTTTTATTTTAAATATATATATAAATATTCTTACTTTTTACATAGTTGTACTGTTTCGCATAAAAACCGTACCTAATAGAAAAAATTGAAAACAGTTTTGAAATCTGTATAACTTAAATACCCAATACCAGTTGAAAAATGCAATTCACCCAGGTACCTTAATAATTTATTAATTCCATTTATTAAATATAATATTGCATTCTTATTAAATTCAGAATCCGTCATTAAACGAAAAATCTCTCAGATAATTAAATCTTATTTACGACACCTACTAATTAATATCTGTAACCATGTCCGTAAGAGATCCAATTTTCGTGCACGTGTCTGGTAACCCAACACTTCACGCACTTATCTTAAGTGCGTTTGAATAGTAACGTTTTCGATACACAAAATTTTCAAGGCAAGTAATAAATCAGCCACCCCCTTTCCACCCAGATTCGTTTTTCGCTGGGAACTAAAGACATAGAAACGTCACAAAAGCCATTAAAACGAGTATAAGAAACCGGACCCAAATAAGCTGCCGATTCATTAATTTTTCATTATTTGATGTGCAAGCATTCATTTTTATTATTTGATGTGCAAGAATTCATTTTATTATTTGTATCCAGTTATATTTGAAGTTCAGTAGTCAGTACCTTTTCTAAAACCCTCTTCCTAAACAATGTCTCCCCTTATTTCCCGACGCTTGCCGTCCCTAAATATTTCCTTCATAATATCCTTGTAGACACCCTTCGTCACGTACCGCACCACCTAAATATTTCTACTGTATATCTGTTCCAATGCAGTACCGTATTACATACCTTCCTCTCCACCACGACGCTAGGCGCCTCGACGCAAGGCGACGCTCAACACTGCGACGTACCTAAATCGACGCCGTCACAACGCTAGATTAAATTAGCACATATTGTCTAGTATAGACGAATATAATGTCTGTATTTTCAATGGTGAGTCAAGAGATTTATGTAACTTTCTTTGAGATACCACCGGAGTCGTTTAGACGAGGGCTTGACATTTGCTTTAAAATATTATCAATGTAACCAATAAACCATATGCCCTTCAGTCGGTCACTACGAAAGACAGTTGCATAAAGGATTTTGAGTAATTCAATAGAAATTATAAAAATCAATATTAAGAAATATACAAGGTTGTATTAAGTTATTTTAATAGAAATTATAATAATCAATATTAAAAAATATACAGGATTGTATTGAGTAATTTCAATAGAAATTATAAAAATCAATATTTTAGAAAAATACAGGAATGTGCTATCTTAGATAAATTGTACAAAGAGAGATGGTAAAATTTAACAGTAAGTTAACCAACTGGTGAATACACTGTTCGTTAGCTCAAGGGGGGCATCTACTATGTTTGAAACAGAGTATATTTGAAATCAACATATTAAGGTAACCAACTGGCGCTGTTCGTTACTTCCGTTGGTCATCACCTCTATACTCGTCGAAATATTTACCTAAGAGGGTGCAACCTGTGTATATCTAGAATAGAATCAAGTAAACATCAACACAGTAGTTAGCCAACTGACGAATTGACGCTGTTCGTTACCTTCGTTGGTCATTAATCTAAATAAAATATATCTGATAGCAAATAAACGTGGTCTGCGTTTGAACGGGACCCAAGTGAGATCTCAGTAAACAGTACCAATTGTAATATACTTTGCTAATTATTGTATCACATTTAAAGTATTAAAAATAAAAGAGTTTAAATATAAATTGGCCATTTTGCACCAAATTTTGCATTGAATCCTAGTTTATCTTAATTAACATTATCACAACATGGGTATATACTTTATCAATTAATTAACTAGACGATCACTTCTACTACTAGAGGAAAAAAGGCCAAATACAGTAAGTATAGAATTTAAAGCAAAATAAAATTAAGAGGTAATTAAAAAGATTTCAGAGAATATAATAACGATCAAATATGGGGTGGGCCGTTACAGCCTGTGATAATTGATCTAAGAACAAATTAATCAAATAGGTAGGTATCTTCTTTAATTCAATTTTACGATGTACACTACTATTTAAATCACTTGAAACAATATCTGGTAATATCTAGAATTAGAATTACTTTGCTCTTTTCTTCTCATGCATTTCAGAAGACCCAATTATTGCAATGTGGCCGATTCAACTACTGAAATAATTGGTTCGTTGAATTCGCGGCATATACCTAAACGATAATAACTCAATATTTCAAAAACTTGAGGGTTAAAAGTTCTCTACCTGGCATTTAAGAAAGTTGATCAATCTGATGCGCCATTAATATTTAGAGGTGTAGCTGCATCACGCCTTTTACATTAGCGTTAATAATCACCTAAACTGACGGATAGATAAATTGCTAAATGAATATCTACGAATTCTTCAATTTCTCTCGGAATATTAGAAGTTTGATTTAATTGACAGGCGCGATCTGATGAAAACCGAGTAGGTACCTATTTCGATTTCGAATGAGATAATTAAATAATGTTGTTGGCAAATTTAATTAGCTTAATGTTGCAGTTGCACATAATTCAATTTGAGATGCACCGGCATCTAATGTTGTCGCAATAATTTCTTGATCAATACAATAAAAAGCGGTAAATTAATTATTGCGTACGATGGGAATGTTGCTTTAATGTTTGTTATATAATAGTTTTGCATTTCTGTTAAATAGGCGCATTGTGTTCTTAATCATATGGGATTTTTTATTATTATTATTTAGTTTATGAAAATTTAGAGTTCGTGAACAGTTTTTGCTTCGAAAATTAAAAAAAAAATTACGTTAAATTTGACATATTTTCAAAAAAATTTGATTATTTCTCAAAATTTCGATTGGTGTAGTATTTGGCAGACAGATTTTTAAAATTCAGATTTTTTGTTTCTTTAAAATTATAATATTTCTAGTAAACCATGGACTTTTTTGATTCAAGACGTAAGTATATCATTTAAATATATAAAATCACAATGCCAGCTTATACAAATTGTTTATTTTAATTTATGATTGCTTGGAAAGAATGGTAATATCTTGGTAAAACAAATATTTAAATATTTAAAATTACAGGGTGTCTATAAAAGGTCTTTACAAAAACATACCACATATTCCTTAGACCAAAATATGTCGATTTAAGTAAAATTACCTTAGTACAAAGTTGCTTCGTTTGGGCTCCAGAGGGCCTTGAAGTTACAATTTTTAAATCGTTTTTCGCATATAAATTTAAAACGGCATATGCGATTTTGCTGAAATTTGGTATATTGGTAGAGTTTTATGTGGCAAAAAAAATGGTATTAAAATTTTGTCCGATAATAATACATAGGCGTAGAACTTGATTATTTAAATAATTGCACCTTTAAAAATTCTACGCCAATGGAAGAAAAGGAGTTTGAGTATGAAATTTAGATTGCGCAACTCATTTACTTTAAAAAAGGTACTCTTGATAAGACATGATTACTGTCATGGTTTTGACGAAATTTGCATTTTAGTAATTTTAGAACATAAACAATAATTATTAAAATACAAACTTTGTCAAAACCATGAGAGTAAATCGAGTGTTATCAAGGGTACTTTTTTGTAGTAAATGAGTACCCAATCCAAATTTCATACTCAAACCCTTTTTCTGCCATTGGCGTAGAATGTGCAATTATTTAAAAAATCAAGTTCTACGCCTATGTATTATCTGACAAAACTTTATACGATGAAAAACATAAAAATGTACTTTTTTCATATCTTCTTCAACACCTCTAATCGAGACTTTTAACAAAAATACTCGATTCTTGCCATGTACGATTTTTTGAGGAATATTAATTATTTGCCTGCAATACGTATACAAAAACATTTATTGTTGGTTTCCATAGTTTCATCTAAATAAAAATATTGTCAAGTTTTAACACCTAATCTCTTGTTAACGATTGAAAGTGTTCTATCTGACTCAATAATTAAAAAAACAAATGCGTGGTTTATTAATATGGCTGTACAATATACCAATGCAGAATATACCAATATGTTACTGACATTAGGATTTTGTGAAGGAAATGCTCGAGAGAGTGTCAGGGTGTACTCTGAAAGGTTTTCAAATCGTCGTGTACCTAGGCACCCAACTTTTGCTGCTGTTGAGAGACGTCTTCGGGAGACCGGTTCCTTTGCTCCCAACACTGTTGATAATGGAAGAGAACGTTTTGTAAGGATTCCTGAAGTTGAAGAAGACATTTTAGAACGTCTTAAAGAAGATTCAGAATTAAGCACCAGACGAATTGGAAGGGAACTAGGAGTAAGTAAAGATGTCGTTCATAAAGTGCTTAGAGAACATTTGCTATATCCATACCATAAGAAGCCAGTACAAGAATTATTAGTCCATGATCCTCAAATTCGTTTGGGTTTTTGTCGATTTGTTAATATTCAAAGAGAAAGAGATCCAAACTTTGTCAAGAAGGTTCTCTTTACCGATGAAGCAGGTTTTACAAGAAGAGGTATAACTAATACCCATAATGAACATGTTTATGCCGTTGAAAATCCGCATGCAATAAAGGTAAACCATTTTCAGAACGAATTCAAAATTAATGTGTGGGCTGGAATAATTGGTAATTTCATTGTTGGTCCTGTCATACTTCCACGAAGATTAACTGGAGAAAATTATTTGGATTTTCTACAAAATACGTTGCCAGAATTGTTAGAAGATTTACCTCTCCAACTTCGGAGAGATATGTGGTTAGACACACTTGAATGAACAATATCCACACAAATGGATAGGCAGAGGTAATGACGCACCTGTAAACTGGCCACCATGTTCTCCAGACCTAACACCGATGGATTACTTTTTATGGGGACATCTGAAATCCACAGTTTACAGGGAACCTAAAGAAAATGAGGAACAACTCTGGCAACGTATTCAAGATGCAATAAACAACCTTAGAGGTGATGAAGAAGTTATGGAAAGGATACATTTTAATTTTCTTCGACGTATAAATCTTTGTATGCGTGAAAATGGTAAACATTTTGAACAATTTTTGTAAAATCTCTATTTTGATTATGTTGTAAATAAATATTTTTGTGAAACCTATACACTCTAAATTATTAAAACAGAAATTTAGCGAAAACCATGAGAGTAATCAAGTCTTATCAAGAGTGCCTTTTTTAAAGTAAATGAGTTGCGCAATCTAAATTTCATACTCAAACTCCTTTTCTTCCATTGGCGTAGAATTTTTAAAGGTGCAATTATTTAAAAAATCAAGTTCTACGCCTATGTATTATTATCGGACAAAATTTTAGAACCATTTTTTTTGCCATATAAAAGTCTACCAATATACCAAATTTCAGCAAAATCGCATATGCCGTTTTAAATTTATATGCGAAAAACGATTTAAAAATTGTAACTTCAAAGCCCTCTAGAGCAACTTTGTACAAAGGTAATTTTACTTAAATCGACTTATTTTGGTCTAAGGAATATGTGGTATGTTTTTGTAAAGACCTTTTACAGACACCCTGTATAACCTATAGTCAGGGTCTTGGAGAAATCAAGTAAATTCCTATCAGTTTTCCTTGATCTGGCAATGACTTTCGATACGGTTCCTCACTCTGATCTCTTAATCAGTGGTATTAGAAGTTGGAGGTACAGTCCTTGATTTGTTTAGAAATTATTTAAAAAATAGAACCCAAAAATAAAAATAGAGAACTAATTGAGTTTCGATTCAAGAGTACAAAAATATGATTACCTCAGAGCATAATATTAGGTCCAGTGCTATTTTTAATTTATATAGGTTAGCGAAAAAGTCTGGCTACGATAATTCAACTGAAAAAGAAGTAGAATCTACATCAGAATACATTTTATCTACTCTTTATGGGGCAAAGCTAAATAAAACCTTAAGCAACTGACGCTTCAAACATTTCTGCAAACTATCGAAAAGTGCAATTTTTTTTTCTCTTGTCACCAAACACCATAGTTTAAGAACATATATTTCCAAATGCAGCAGTGGAACGGTAATTATTTAAACACTCTCGACTGGGGTTGGAAAAAATAAAAAAATTGATTGGTTGCGATTTGCAAAAATGAATTAACTGTGTCAGAGTTTTTGCTCAAGAAAGTTGCTTGTGGATTTATCACAGGTTGACACGGAAGCTGTGGTTGTGGAAGTTAGGAATAACTTGTTATATTTATAGTTTGCAAACAATGGGTCTCAATTGCGAAAATGTACGAGAGACAGAAATTACAGGAGACGATGTTCTTGAAGACATATACAAGGAAATCGGCATGCCGCGGAGAATTTCAGTGTCACAGAGTCACATTGAAAAATAGACATTCGAATATAAGTATGAAATATAAATAGTGATTAAGTATAAACAAATTAAGTAGTATTTAGTGTAAATAAATTATAAATAATAAACTGGTCTAAATAAATAAACGCTACACTATTAAATACTTTTTTTTACCTTTTTTAGCTACTGACGTCCATGTTACTGCTAAGATGAGTCCAAAGATTAGTTGCCAACGAACAATCATCATAAAATCATCTGAAACGAAAAAAAAAATAAATTAATTAATTCATAAAAATTCATAATATATCGGTTAGGTATGTCGAAATTATGATACATAGAAATATTTATCAAAGAGTATCTCATCTGATTGCAAAGTAGCACGTCATATTTTTTGCTTGCAATTTGTAGTTAGGTACACGGGAAGGGGAGTATACAACATGTACTATATCCCGATGGTGGAAGATGTTGTGTAACCTGTCAAATATTAACGTTTTTTTTCAACAAAATTCGAGATATAGCTTTAATCGCGATTTTTCTGTACTTAAGACGCATTTTTCTTCATTAAAGCCTCAGAATGGGTCACTGTTTCTGCCTATAGATGTTATATGTAAATAAATAACTATTATGACGATTATGATCAACTAAAATGTATAATTACATTATAATTTAAAAATACGTTCGAGCCATGCTCTAAGGGGTCATCCATAAATTACGTCACACTCTAAGAGGGGGAGGGGGTCGACATATTGTGACAGTGTAAGACAAGGGGTGGAAGGGGTCTTACATTTCGTGACGTCACATTTGTAAAAATAATACCGACTTAGAATCAGCTCTAAAACTTCGAGATACTGTTGGTCGGCGTAGGGTAGAAGAAAACCAATCCGGTATACTTAGTCATATACTTAGGATATTGCAGTTATTGGTGGCGCAGCGCAGCTGATCAACGACGTCGCACTGAAACTTTAAGGTGCTGAAAAACATTGGACGATTTACAAGCTGAACTTTGTAAATAGAAATATAGTATCAGTCGATCAGGGTTATACTTCAGACTTCTTCCCAGACGAGTCAATACAGAGGAAGGAAATAGACACGTCGTAACTGTTCCTGTTAAACTATGCAAACCAGATTCTACGCTACATTTGAAACATTAAGATGGCAATTTTGGGCCCTGATCAAGTTTTCTTTTTATCAATGGATGACAAAGCACGCGTGCCTTTAGGTATTACAGCACCAATATTAATGCACCTTGATTATCGTGTAAAATTACTGGATCATGATTTCGTGGTCGCGGAAAAACAAATTTATTCATTCTGTTTATGCAGGTATTGTAATAAAGAAGATGGTGACGGGAAACTTGAAGCTGTGACACACTCTGTGCCTACATACGTAGCAATTCATAGTGGAAAGCATGCTTTCTTTAATGCAGAGACTCATGCCACAGACATACATAGACTTTCTGAAACACCTGCTTTTAAAAACTTTATGAGAACTCGAGAAGGTTTTGTAATACCTGTATTTATTTTTATGGTGGTTCCGATGAAAATCCACGATACGAGCGGGTTATAGTTTCAGATATATATTTTAAAAATTTTGACTTCGACGCTATATACATTGCCACAAATGCTTCAGGAAGAAATGCTTTCAACAGAGTGGAACGACGATTGGCGCCTCTTAGACTGGTGTTCTATTAAAACATAACAATAAAATTTTGGTTTACATCTCGATTCCAGTAATCGAACTACTGACTTGGAGTTAGAAAAACGAAACTTTAAGAGTATAGGCATTGTTCCAGTGTCGAGACATACTTGTCTCCTCCGAAATTCAAACCCCATTGATACGCATACGGGCACTGCCGGTCGAAATTCTAGATTGTTCAAAAATGCGTATTCTATGTAATAGTGGTGCCGCCAATTCTTTCGAAATATGACTAGAACACTCTAGAATGGCCCCATTTGTATATAAATAAGACTGTTTGCCATTTGAATTGAGTTCAAGATTAATATATTGTCCATATAAATTAGTAAATAAGCAAATGTGATATACAGTGTGTTCCATAAAGTTGGATCCATATGGGAATTTTTTTAAATATTACGATTGAAGAAAATCGTCGTAGGACATTCACCTCTGCTTTTTCAGAAACTTAAAATAGCCCACATATTAAAGTTGGCTAGGTACTGCATTAGTTTTCTGTCAAATTCGGTATTTTTTCAAAAATCGTTTAAAATTTTATTTTAAATGCAAATAGAAAACTAATGTCAACTAAGGCTAAGACGTTTTTCCAATCGTAATATTAAAAAAAAATCCCATTTGTAAATAAATAAACGTTACAATATTCTTAATAAATGAATTACTATTTCAAACTATCGTTCTGAACATAAAATAATTCGATCATTTACACTTGAAAAATATGTACAAATGAAGATGTCTGTTATATTAGATTAAAGTAAACAAATAATTGTTATTAAAATTGAAGTGATCTTACCAACTTTCTAAAATTAACAACTGTTGTACGATTTCTAAAAAAATAAACCGTTGTCCATGATGTTTTATAATTGTGCAATTATAACAGAAGCCAATATGTTTGGAGTTGTTTATTAGATTCAAACAAAACAAAACATTTTTAATTAATCTTTAAAGTGTATGTGTATAAGAGGGGGTTAGCATGGAATTGAATTTGTTGTCCATAGACTTTTTGTATTTATTTAGAGTTTGAGACTCTTAATTAAGTAACAACATTTTTTTTATAAAATTATTACGGTATTTTTAAACTGTTTATAGGCTAAAATTAATAAACCATGATACCACAAATTGCTTAAAAGGTAATCCGTTATTGTTTCGCCATTTCATAGTTCTCAACGCAAATCAGTAGTATGATTTTATGCACAGGAAATAAATATAGCGAAAATAATTGCTTGTATATTCAGTAAAAATGTTATTCAAATACCATGTCAATGACGAAAAAAAAAAGGTTAATAATACACACAACGATTTCCTAATTATTTCCTTTATTGCTCGATCAAAATATCAAAAAACTGTATCTAGCAATTAAGAAAAAAAAAATGATTCATTTAAGAAGTAGCTATAAAAATTTGTCAAAAGTCATTGTCGTATTTTATTTGATTTATCCTTAGG
Organism: Psylliodes chrysocephalus; assembly: GCA_927349885.1. Lineage (NCBI taxonomy): Eukaryota > Metazoa > Arthropoda > Insecta > Coleoptera > Chrysomelidae > Psylliodes > Psylliodes chrysocephalus. The sequence continues at coordinate 79,871,208 of OV651817.1, read as the reverse complement.
CTTTTATACCATGTGGATTTATTATCCTGTCATACGGGGGGTGATAATTTAAAAAAACCTACAACAGAAAATGTTTATAACCTTTCTAGGATACAAAATGATTTAATACAGGGTGTACCAATAAAAACTCCCAGGCCAGATATTTTGGTAAGTAATAGAGATATTTTAATTCTGTGAAAACCAGTTCATAGAGCGCTAAGATAACTTTTTTAGATATAAATTAATTTTAAATAGGTCAATATGTAGATGGCGCCGCGCTCAATATTTTTTTTAATAGCATTTTCTTAAAATCCAATGATTAATGCTAAAAAACAATATGAAACTGTTCTGAGTGACCCACTCTGTATATCAGAAATGCCTAGATTTGTCGAATTAGTTCATAAATCAAAATCTGCTTAAAAATGCATTTTTTACAAGATGCGCTACATAAGAAAGATCCTCCCATCGAAAAAAAAATTATTGAGCGCAGCGCCATCTACATATTGACCTATTTAAAATTAATTTATATCTAAAACTAAAGTTCTCTTAGTGCTCTGTGAACTGGCTTTTGCAGAATTAAAATATCACTATTACCAAAATATCCGGCCTGGGAGTTTTTATTGGTACACCCTGTATAGAATTCACCCTACCAACCTACCAACAAAATAAATTGTTTTTATTATATGTTACTTTCTATCTTTAGTTTTTAAATTATTAACCCATATATTTTATGCTTCATCAAGTTAAATAAAATCATTAAAAAAAAATTGGACACGATTTTTTATATTATAACTTTTTTGACTTATTTCTTTTTTATTTCGAATTTGCTTAGAAATATATTTGATAGTTTTCCCGTAATTTTCGAAATTAATAAAAATAATATAACACTCTCCCCATAAATAATTTTCTCCCTTAAGAGTGAACCCCTTGAAACAAAGCTTGTACAGAGAAGGTAAGGGCTATTATTATTTGAAATAGAGAATGGTGAAAGAAAAAATGATTTTAGTAAGAGTTTTATCTAATTTCATAATAGGGCTCGTTTCAGAAATTAATATTTACATCAAAAAGAAAAAGGACCCAAACATTATTTTTACATGGGTAAGCTTAAGGGGTAATGATCCCAAATATGTTTAAACAGGGCTTAAGGGGAAAAGGCTCAGATATTTTAACATGGACAGATGTACGGGGTAAAAGGACCAAACTTGGACAATTTTAAAAATAGAAATATTTTTAGATTGATAAGCTCAAGAGGTAAAGTGTCAAAATATTTAAAATATTTTAAATTACCCAAATATATTTACGTGTAGGTACAGGATAAGTGATAAAGGTACTAAATATTTTTTCTACACCCACATGGATATTAGCTTATCTACGCACAGATTACAAACCGAAAAAGTATGCTATTGCCTTCAACTGAACGAATATATTTCATATCCATTCTAGGTAGTGAGAACACAACAAAAAAATTAAATCCACCAATCAGCGTTCATATTTTGATCAACCGATTGCTAATATTTTTAAAATTTTAAATAAGTGACAATTCTGTCAATCTAATTGTCAGAATACTTTATAGTTATTGAGATTAAACATACATTAAAATGGGTTATTCTTGTGTAGAATCGATAAATAATAGCATTTCTGTTTCTATTTCGTCTATAATTATAAATAATTTGTTAATTTAAATGTAACTATGTAAAGTCAATTTAATTACGAGTATTAAAGCAACAAAAATAAAAGAATAGGTGGTCCTGTAGTCAGCATTCTTGCCTTCCACAAGGAAGACTCGAGTTCGATTCTCGGATGGGAGAAAATGAAATGAACATTTTTTTTTTTTTTTTTTATTTATTTTATTTTAAAAAATATTAAAAGTCATAAATTATTTTAAAATTAGGTATTTTGTCTTAATAACCTAAAAAATATTTTATAAATGTAAATTTTTGTTAGTGGGTCGTAGAAAAAATATACTATACAACTAGAGTGGATTTTCCACATCGCACTCAGACGATTGAGCACTTCGCCTACGGCGTCGTGCTCAAATTTCGTCTTCGTGCGATATGGCCATCATATCCACTCTGGTTACACAAACTACTATTTACATGTGCAGTGGTGTAGCGTGAGCCAAAGAGCGGAGAGGGCGAAGCTTTTCTATGGCGTCCAAACATCTGTGAGGAGAGCCTTTAATTTTTAATTTATTTAGTGGAAACAGAAATTCACATTCTGTGAAAATTTCAACTGCCTCTCTATTACGGATCGTGAGATACATTCCGCTGACAGACGGACAGCGGAAGCTTAGTAATAGGTTCCCTTTGGTACCTTTCAGGTACAGAACCATAAAAAGGTAAACTGAAAATGTATTATAAAGATTAAAAAACAGAGAGAGTGGACAAAGTAGATATAGCAGACAAAGTAGGTAGACCAGAAATATAGATCCCACTACTATTTAGATTTCAGAGGCTGAATAGACGAGAAAAGAGTCAGCAGACGAGAAGAGGAAACAGAAGAGCAGAGAAACTTATAAATAATTTTTTTTATTTGAATTGAAATGAAAATTTGGTAGTTATTATTTTATAATTTTTTAGATAACTGAACTATCGTTTTTGAGCGTCTTGGGTAATTCAATATCAAGATACTTATATCTTTATTACTTTTTATTTGACAGGATGAGATAAAGATAAAGACCTAATGGTCCACAAAATCATAATAGTAAGCATTTATTTAACTTATCTATACATTGTACACAAATATCTCTATAAATTATTTCAACCAATCATCCATAATATATAATAATTTCTATTTCAAAGAAAATTTAGTCTAAAATCTCTCTATATTTGATGAACTTTATTACGTAAAACTCTTAACTTAGTTTCAACATAATTCCAAATAAGTACCTAATGATTAATAAAACCAGTACTTTAATGAAAGCTGTTAACATTTTCAATAATCTGAAACAGTTGGAAATGTCTTCTCGTCTATTTTTGGTGCAATACTGATGTGAAATCATTTATTTCAAATTAAAGGAGATATAGTAGCTAGCTGCAAATAATAAAGTTAATGAGTGCTATCATGAAAAAAGCCATTAAGTCCAGCATAACGTTTTCTTTAATAATTGCAGTCCGGCTTTACTTTCTTACTTTCACCCTTTGCTTAGTTATTATTTCCAGTTCGATTAATTTTAGATGATGGAAATTATGCACTAATGTTTCTATAGAGGTAACTGACTTGTGTAATACAATCATTCGTAAATTTTATTATTCGCGAGTAATGTTTTCTTGGGGACAATTGTGTTTCCATAATAGCTATTTATAAAATTAGTTACTAACTGCCTTATTTTATGTAACGAGTGAATTATTCGAGACGAGTAGAGCGAAGTCCCAAAATTTTAACAAGATTCTTTATAAAATTGTGTTTTTGGTAAAAAATTACCGACATATAGGCAACCAATATTACTACTTTCTTGTATTGTTAGTTGCGTATGATTAACTTCATTTTTTTATTGACAAATACAAAGTAATATTCATTTATTCTCAAATACTTATTGTAGTTTATTTATATTGCTTGTTAAAGTTATTTAGATTTCAAAAAAGTAGGTTATTTTGTCGTGAATTGTGTTTTAATTATTTTATGCTTATTTATAATGAACAATAAGGACCAAAACAACATTATTACTAGGCTATAAGTTTAACCAAATTCTATTTTTATAAGACAATCTGCCCATCTTTGATATAAACTTTCAATAATAATGTACATTATTGATTTTATAACCAAAAAAAGGTTTATTTTTATTTCTTATCTTTTCGCAACTGGTGACCTAATAAATTTTTCGAAACCAGTTTCACAATATTCAACATTACGCAACTGGTTGCAGAAGAAGACGAGACACTTCGGCATACCCCTTTTTTTTAAACCACTCCCCTACATTTAATCTAAGCGTCATTTTGTGAAAAATCATCTAACCTAGGCATCATTTTGTGAAAAGTCATCTAACCTAACGCTGTAGAAGCCTCTGGAGACTCCAAAAAACTGGAGGAGGCCTTAGTAGCGGTAGTGAAGCCATTGGAGACGATGAAAATGGCGACTATCGTTTACGTTGAAAAATCATGCGCAGTGACGATGTCAAAAGGACCTTAGTCTATATCTCAGCTATTATTGGTTTAATTCAAACAGGAAAAACATCGTTGTGAAGGAGCCGTGGCATATATTAACGTTGAAGAGAAAAATCATGTGCAGTGGTAATGTCAATATGACCTTAATCTATATATCAACTAGTAAAAATTAGAAAAAATATATTTTATGAATTTAAATCATCTATATCCTGTATAAAAATTTGCTCAAGTCTATTAATATTACAAATATAAAATAATATGTTTAAGCATCTTAAAATGCAATGGTAGATAGTTGTACTGTTATTACCATTATACTGAACGAATTTAATTAGAATTAGAAGTACCACAAGATCGTTAATTGCAGATCCAACATGGTAGTTCCTTGGAACCTGAGAATTTTACATTTCTGACTGTTGTTCAATTTCACACCAATCAATAAAAATTAAAACTAATACTACGTATCTACTGAGAAGAGTTTTAATTCTGCTGTAATATTTCAAGTCATCAACATTACAATTCTTAAAGTAATTCACCGCCATTGTTTACGTAAAATGTGAGCCTTGAGGAACAAAGGAGATAACCCAGTCGATGCAAGTTGCTGTTGAATTAATCCAGGCAACTGATTTGAATTTAATTGTTGATAAATCTTGACGGCATATGCCATTAAAAGCTTTTGACATGTCAGTGTATCTACATAGCATATAATTGATATCCATCCTCAATGGTCTTGATCCATGGTTAAATTAGTGGAAGATTAAAAAAATGGAAAAATGGTTCCTTTAGTTAAAGAATGTAATTATAGTAAATCTAATTATAGTGAATCAAATTATATTCGTCCCATTTCTGTTTTACTTTCAAAAACAAATGGCCACTACAGTCAAATTTTTATTACTCCATTTTAAACTTTGGCACTTATAAGCAAAATTTTGGCATTCAGATATCACTGGAGGCAGAAGAAAAAATTTACTGATAGTATATTTGAAAATTTTTGTAGTTGTCGATGTGTATTTTAAATAAATAATACCTGTAATAAAAGTTCCAAGTTTGTTTTACTTCGACAGGCAGTAAAATTGGGCGGTACTGGCGGTACCCCACGCATTTAATATAATTGCAACATCATTATATTCCCAAATAAACCAAATGCCAGAAACTTCATATTTATATGTCAGCATATTACATTTTAAACAAAATAACTAATAGTCAGTGTACTAAAATATCTTTTGATTTTAGAATTTCTTTTAGTTCCGTGATAACTTTATATTGATGAAGAATTCTGGCTTCATGAGATATAAACAAAGGTAGGTTTTTCAAAAATAAAGTCAACAAATCTCTAGCTTTTACTTCTTAAGACTGTTTTGCAATTTTTATTTGTTTGATTTAGCTTTAAGTTAACCCATTCAAAATAAGTCACGTTTTCATTCTGGTAAAACATTTTTAAATGGGGTTCAGAATTTTTGCATTCATTACATAATCGTTATAAGCAGTTTTCATTTATGGTACTTCTAAAAATATCGTTGATAACATCACCTGGAGTTTTTTTTTAAATACCATTTAAATACAGTCCATGTTGGCATGTGTTACACATTTGGCAACTAGTCAGTTGCCTTATTACATTTTTCACCAAAGTTTCAATAAAGGTCTTGTTTCTTCATGAAAGTTTTTTTCGGATGTGATAATTCTCCAATAAATGTATCTTCTTTAATAATGTTATTATACACTGTCCGTATAAGTTTCATATTTCATCCATAGAAACCAAAGTCTTTTTGAAGATTATTAAATACATTAAGTACGATATTTTTTCTTCTAAAGATAATGCTTTATGCGCACTAGGTGGTTTACGAGTATTTGTGCTTGCAATATTTTCTAATGCAATCGCCATTCCTATATAACTATAAAAATAGAATATATACTAATACAAAATTCCAAATCAATTAATAGTATATTAAAGTATAAGTGGATATAACGGTCTTTAAAACACGCGCGCGAGTGTTTTAAAGACCAGTTATCCACGAATACTTTACGCTATTTTTTTTTTATTGGCATACTTTGAAATCCTAAATATTGGTATTATTTCTACAAAAACATGGAAATAAGAACTAATAACTGAAAATGGTTGAATTTGTGATGTAAAACCAGTATACCTCGTTGTCATGAAAATGAGACAAACAAAAATTCTGTCACGTAAGATGAATTGTCGCAACAGTTGTTATTGTTTAAAATGAGTTCAAATATTGAGAATTTAAATAATAAAGCAGAATTGCGCTTAATACCACAAAAATCCGAAGCGGTTTATAAAAAAGAATACGATAAATTCAACACGTGGATGGAAGAGCAAATGGTTACACATATAGATGAACGAGTTGTTCTCGCTTATCTCCAGAAAATGTCGGAACAGTATAAAGTATTGAGTATGTGGACTATCCATTCAAAATTACAATTAGCAAAAATGAGGTAGTCAAGAAGGCATATATATTCGAGGAAGACGATTTGCGGAAGTTTTTTACATATGCACCGGACATTACGTATTTATTTTTGAAGGTGGTTGCTATTTGTGGCATCTTTGGCTCTTGTAGAAGATGTGAATTGTGCGATTTACGCTTAGCTGCTACCATTATGGCGAATAATGGCATGAGAATAGATCAAATCCAACAACAAGTAGGATGGAAATCGGCAGCTGTGGCGACTGGTTACGTAGAAGAGAGCATTAGCAATAGGAAGAATGTTTCAAATATTGGAAGTGCTATTAATGGAAGTACAACTTCATTGACTTCCAAGAATGTTAGCAATCTTAATTTGAACAGTATTTCCTCTGATTTAAAAAAGTTTTAATATTTCAAACAATACAAACTGTACTTTCCACATTTATTTAAACAATTAAAAATGTAAAAAAATATTTGAATAATTTTTTTGAAAAATTTCTCAGAAATATTTTATTTGACATTACAAGGCACTCCTGTCAGATCAATATTTAAAAAGTTGCCATTTAGACATCACGTTTCTCGGATTGTTGATGTTGCCATGGTAACTTTAAAACACGCGCGTTTTCTAAAGTTCGTTTTAAACACGATGAGGCGTACTTTAAATAAGTAAAATAGGGTACCAATAAAAAAATATATATACTACGGCTATGAATAAAGAAAGTATCATTTATCTGTCAAAAGAAAAGGTTTATTACAGTCAACACTATAAAAATATTAATAAATCTAAACGAAAACTTATATCATATCAAATATTAAGAAGCTTTGACGGCGGTTTTTTTTTCGGTTTATCAGCAATTTTTTTTTTTGTAGAAATACCTACTTTGATCGAAAAAGATCTGCGGAATCATGAATCGCCCTGTAAGCGACAATATTTAGATAATAGTAGTTAGGTATGTATATTGACTACACAATATGAGTGAATAACTCATAAAAATATTTAAGGGTGATTTTTGGTGCCCGTTTTAAAGAATTAGGGATTTCTAACTTCAATACCCTGTATCTCAAAATCTAATCATAGGACAGGATTGGACCCATGGACACTTTTGACGGGGTCATAAAGAAATTTAACACAAAAATACAGAAATTTCGACGATACTCCCGTTTGCATAAGAAAAATGTGTGGTCCTATCTAAGAATCTGATTGGAATCTCTAGGATAACGCCACAACTGCCTCTGTCCTAGTCTTAGTTCAACAAAAAAACATTTAGAATAGTCGTAGACGAACATCATGCAAAGAATATTTTTAAAAATTGAACTTTTTAACTCTAACTTCTATTTATATTTTTGAATTGTTCGTATAATTTGTCTACAATAATGAATGTCACAGTTATCCAACGAGACAAAACCGCCTTCTTCATTTGCGCCTGGCCAGGGGGAGTGACCTCTTGTTCGCCAAATTATATTGGTCCAAAAGGCATATAACAAATTACTTCAAGTTATAAAGGAATGTAGTAAAATTGTATAAATATTTATACAATGGTAGTAATATTAAATAATTTAAAATTCATCTTAAAGAATTCATATAGTCAGAAATGCTTTTTTAACACTCCATGAATTTTTTTCATAATACATGATTCAGCTGTAGATAGTATATACGTATTGTTTTTTCTATAACCGTTTAAAAATCAACAACTTTCAACACGTTTTACTCCAACCGAAATCGCCAGTGATAGAATATCCGATAACGTTAACTTTCGTCTCTAGTGACGAAAGTAAGTGGTTGAAATTTCAGATATTAACTTTATTTCTGACAACCCAATCGTTTTAAATAACTGTTCTAATATAACTATCAATCAATATGTGAAACAAAAATAAATTTTAAAATACACAATACATTTTTTTTAGTATTGAATTATTCAAAGTTTGTAAATTAATATTAAAATAAAATTATTATTGCAGTCTTAGAATTCATTTTTAGGATTTTATAAACGAAAAGTTTAAGTAATTATAATATAAAGGTAGATGCCAAAACAAACTGGTAAAACGGGGTTTAACCCTAAATCGCAGATTTCGCCGAGATCACTTTAAAGATAATTCAACTCATTCAAACTTCTTATACATCCTACATAGTAAGCCGTGGTTATAAAAAAATTATAGTGTTTTACTCGTCGAAAAGCATTTTCTGCAACATGAGAACATTATCAGACTCGGCTGCGCCTCGTTTGATAAACTATTCTCTCATTTGCAGCAAAATGCTACTTTCGTCACTCGTTAAACAATATACTATTTTTCTTGCTTATTATTACTATATTCCAAATAATTAATAAGGAAATGTAAAAATTAGTAAAAAAATGTTTAAAAAAGAGATGGGACAGTGGATTTTCAAAATAAATAAATATCTAGGTATGCATTATAAACAAATAAAAAAAAACTTACAAACGCTTTCCAACACAAAAACAATAAAAAAAATCCAAAATTCAACACTTAAAGAAACCGGCTGTCAACGCCGTTCGTGTTTCGAAATGCGCGCGCGTCTTTCGCTCGACTTGAATCAAAGTTGGCGGGCAAAAGTCAACTGAGGTGCATCGGCAGCGAGCGCGTTGTCGTTGTTGGACATTACGATGACCGACTTTCAAAAAGAGGTAATCCCAAGAAGTGTGCGGCTGGGCTGGTGAGAGTAGCGGTGACGTCACTCGCACCACACTTAGAACCAGGTGACTCCGGCGTAGCATCCGGGAGTCTTCTTTTTTGTCGTGGGGGTTGGGTGGTGGTAAAATAACTCCGAGAAGCGACAAGGACTTTCGTGGAATCGTAATCGATGTGGAGAGACGAGTTATGCAATGGGGTTTTTTGGTTTTCGATTTACCTACTTGTGAAATATGGTTCGGTCGGTGTCTAATGAGCTCAAATTTCCAATTTGTTAAGAACGGGTGGTATCAGGGTCAGTTTTGGAATGTTTAGCGTCATGGAACAAGGATAAATGTTGGCGTTGGAATATATGTACCTCATTATGAAAATTATTGATGTGATTCATACTGAAAATGGGTTTGTTACGGTTTTACATTTGACCTCATAAAATGCCCTAAGTTCTGTAAAAGTTTGATCATTAGTTTTTACAATATGGTGACTATACTTAGGTTAAAATGCTTAAACTAAAGTACCGTCAAATTGTCTAAATTTTATATGTTATACAGTACTTGATACACTGATTACAGTCTTATTGGGCTCAATTCTATTCTATGGCTAGATTTCAACACAATTAAAAACAAGCTTAGTACCACATTTTAAACTTGAAATAATGTCACAAACAATTTTAAACAATGCATCTGTAGTTTGTTCGCTAGTGACGTCCAAAAATCCTAAGAATCGCTCTTGAGGAATGCCATCCAATACATATCGCACAACAATGGATAATTGATTTAAGTTTGCTACATCTGTGGTTTCATCAAGCGCAATTGATACGAAAGGTGCTTTTTTAATTTCACTTTTAATGTGATCCATCACAACGTCGGCAGTGCATTTAATTAAATCATTTTGGATTCTGTTTGAGGTACCTCGGAAAGTTGTCGAATCAATAAAATGATTTTTTAGGGTATCATCGTACTTTGCTAAAAAACTTAGAAGGTCCATGTAATTTCCACTTGTTTCATTGTGACCCCTAAAACTTAGTTCATGTTCTCCCAGGAAACAAGTTACATCTATTAATCGTTGTAAGACGTCCCTATTTTTTTTACCCTTTCATTGTGAATTTTGTTGCTTATTTTTAAATGATTGTCCAAACTATGTTCAATGCGATAGGTCCCGAATGTTTTTTCTTTAATTGTAGCACTTATATGAGATTTGCTATTTACATGTCGTTTTACACTTTTGTGAAAATTATTCAAGTCTGTAATACCGACTGAGTTCCAATGTGTTTTTTCGGCTATATTAAAAAGTAGGCAAGGCCAGCAAAACAGTTTTTTCAAAGTTTTGCAGTTGGTTAACCACTCATACTTTTCATAGAACCCTACGTGAAAATGCCTGGTAAATTTCTTTGCTGACTTTTCTACTTTCGTCTCTATATGGCTGCAGAACATGTATTAAAGTAATATGTGTATAGTCATCTTAATATTATAAAATTTAGTTCGTTAGTTTTAACACAGCTTATACAATACAGCTTCACAACTCCGTGTCGGCGTCTTTGATCTGGCGGTCGAGAACCAAGCAAGACGGAATGGTGCTATCTCTGTTAGATTCAAGGGAAAAGTCGGGCCCGGATTAAACAATTTTTTTATTATTGAAAAAATTGAAAACCTTGGCGTAATAAGGTTGGTCACATGCCATATTAAGTAAGTTTTGGGAAATTACATTTTTAATTTGTTTTAAATCTTTCAAATATAATTAAAAAAATTATTTAAATATAAATATTACGAAAAATAGCACATCTTTCGGATTAGAGGTAAAATAATTTATATATGGCTAGTAAAATCCTCGTTAACAAATGTTTTGAGCTAAAACAGTCACTTCACGACAAATTGTGGCTTGGATCCATTTTACACCAAGGGCTTCAATTGTTAAAGAATTGTGTCACGCTCGTGGATGCAAATCAAGTGGTACCCCCGTGTCTCTGGCAAGTGTTACTCTTCGCGCAAAGGGTTTATACCTAGATAAATGAATGCTTCGACTGAGGTCTGGGAACTCTATGGTATTTTGGAATTATAAAGAATGTGTGCTTTTGTTTTAACAATATTGGTTATATTTAGATGTATTCCTATTATTTGAAATACAGATTTGTAGAAGTTATACTTTGACAGTTTTTATTAATATAATATATTCAATTTTTATCTGACCATACCGAAGTAGGAAATTTTAAAACTTTTTAGTAATGTGAAATTTGAATTACAATATTACAAGATATAACATAATTAGTACTTATTTTAGGTAGGTACTAAATTTGTACTTGGAGAAAGTAATATCGATTTTTACAAGAAAACTTGAAAAGTAAATTAATTTAATTCCTATTTCTGATGTAAAACTTAAACCAAGAAAACAAATAAATTGTAGTTTGTTCAACAAGGGTGGATATGATAGCCATATCACACAAAGACGAAGTTTGAGCACGACGTCGTAGGCGGAGAACTTGTGATATGAACAATCTACTCGATATGGTCAGTATATTTTTTCTACGACCCACTAACGAAAATCTACAAATTTAAAAAATTATTTTAGGTTATTTAGACAAAATAACTAATTTTAAAATAATTTACGAAGTTGACTAATTTATAAAATAAAATAAACATGAAAAATTAATTAGTCCTCGGCCTAGATTCGATCCCGGACTTTTCGCGTGGAAGGCAGATGCTCTGTCTTCATCTTCACCGAAACTTTCAGGACTTTAGTTTTAATACTCGTAATTAAATTAGTATCATGTAGTTTAATTAAAATTTATTTTTTTTTAAATGTGGACACAATAGAAACAAAAATGCTATTATTTATCGAGTCTGCACAAAAATTTTAATGTATATTTAATATCAATAACTAAAATATATATTGACAATTAGTTTAACAGAATTGTCACTTATTTAAAAAAATTTAAATAATAGGAGTTGGGTGACCAAAATATGAACTGTGATTTGTAGATTTAATTTTGTTAAAGTGTTCTTACTACCTAAAATGGATATGAAATATATTCGTAGTTGAACACAATAACATACTTTTTCGTTTTGTAGTATGTGCGTAGATTGGCTAATATCCATGCACAGATTACAAAACGAAAAAGTATGCTATTGCCTTCAATTGAACGAATATATTTCATATCCATTCTAGGTAGTGAGAACACTGCAAAAAAAAAATAAATTCGCCAATCACCGTTCATATTTTGATCAACCGACTGCTATTATTTTTAAAATTTTAAATAAATGACAATTCTGTCAAACTAATTGTCAGTATATTTTTTAGTTATTGAGATTAAACATACAATAAAATAAGTTATTCTTTTGGAAAACGTTAGCATGGATGACTAAAGGGTATTGGGTTAATTAATTCTAAAAGTGTGGTACAAATGTTATTTTTTGTAGCCAATTCTTCAAAATTATTTTGAAATATCTTTTCAATATTGAATATTAGTTCTACAAATTCATCATTTGACAGTTGCAGATTTCCAAATGTATCTGAATTGGCGTTATCATATGCCTTTAAAAAGCAATTAAAAGAAAAATCATCTATTTCAACGTGATCTTTGTTATATTTAAGACAGGTATCGCAGGAGTGGATCCGCAAGGCTTTTATTAAAAGGTAACCACACATACCTGATAAAAATTTTCTGTAGCAATTCGTCTTTACAATAATTTAGGGTGTTAATAATTTCATCATAAAATAAAATACAAGGTGTTCCATTTAAAAAACATACATTTTAATTTGCCAGGCAAAAACGTGACACCCTGTATATCCAAAGATATTTTTAAAATATGTAGGTATTTTTAAAATCCATATTTATTTAAAACTTTCTTGCGTGTCTACAACAAAATAATGAACAATAACGCACTAATGGGACACCCTGTATAAATTATATTTTTAACAATGAAAATTTCTTATAATGTGGTACTTATCGGTTTGGGTCCTTGGGAAAACTAAAGAATATTTTCTTGCAGGTATAACCCTTATTAAAACAGCTTTTGACTGCACAAACAGAATGATGTCTTTTTTTTCATTCATTCTACTCACAGCTAAAGAGTCACCAAAATAATAACAGTACCTTTAACTCAAACAAAATCTACGAAATTATAGGCTCCACGAAATTATACAATCAACGAAATTATACGCACGACTCAACACCTTACCTAAGTACACTTCTGAACGCCAAAACCGTCTTTTCCCTTCGAAGGCGGAGCTTAAGCGATGCGCGACGAAATCGACGCAAACCGTTGCCGCCAAGAGAGTGTTTTAGCTGTATTGTATAAGCTGTGGTTTTAACTTCATTGTAAATTATCAACTATCAACATTTTACTAAGTCATATTTGGCCTATCGCCATATTTTGATGTCATCAGGATTCTACCATTACTCTGTGTACCTACATTTCATTATTAATCACCCTGTATAAATGTAATATTAGCTGGTAATTTACGGTTTAACTATTGACAAATAGTGTCAACAGTAGTAGATACAATGCTAATATTACATAAATAGCGATTGGAATTTGACGCAAAAGAAGATACCAGGTAGCAGAAAGTGCATCTTCGGCATTCCCGATCCTACTAACTACTTATTATAATTACTATTATTAGTATTGTTTTTATTTTTCACTTTATCCCAGATCGTACTGTTGTATTTGTTAGTCAAACTCAGTTGAAATCCAAACTTTACATCATCATCATCATCATCATCATCAACTAAAATTAATAAACAATGTCCTTGGATCAAGTATTTTACACGCCTTGCTACTTTATTAAAATTCCCCGATATTTCTCATCCAGTATTTAAACAAATTAAGTTACTTTAACAATAACAATTAGCTTATCAGTCTCAGCTTACTAACACTATTAATGTTCAATCATTAGGCAGAGTTAATGGCCAAAAATGATACTATAAATTAATGGTTTGTGTGATTTTAAGCAGTTCAGTGTAATCTCTTATTTTGTTAAAATGCAACGAATTTTGGTTGTCGTTGCTGTAGCAATTTGCTACGTGTGTGCTGTTGTACAGGGTGAAGGTATTTATTTTATTCTATAATGTATAGTATTTAAATCCCATTTAAAAGGTTAAAACGTTATTAAATGTATTTCAGTTATACTACAAAATGATCACAAAAATGTATTCATAATAGTTAAATATTTACTTTTTCGTCTTTGTATGTCGCTTTTTTGGAAATTAAGTTTGTTTCTAAACAACCTTCAGCCATTAAATATTTACAAGTAATTAGTAGTATATTTTACATCAAAAAGTAAAATATACACCCATATATAATGAATTTATTTATGATAATATATGTAGGTATTAGATACATACCTATTTATTATAATAACATATGTTTACAATTTATGTAAACAATTTAGTTGATTATTCTTTTAAATTATCATAATTTATTATTCAAAAGAATAACAAATGTACAAAAAAATAGTGGGAAGTTTGGGGATGTTGGTTTTCACTCGTATTAACATTAATATTTTGTTGTAAATTACTTATCAGACAGGGAACACTTATATTTAGACCTTATACATTTCATGTAGGAAAAGCTGTTTTCGCGAAGATTCGTGCTTCTTTATCAGCATTGGGCTCATGAATTATTTAATTGTAGTACTATTAGTGATTATTCGTGCATTGCTTTTACCGAAACTTGGCTGGACGGGACCTATACTCAATATTTCACTGTTATAGAGATTTTCAAAACACCGGTCGCTCCAAGGTGTTACGCTAGCGATCGAATCTGTCTTGTCTCCGGTAAATTTAAATCTAAAAAGCCATCCTATGTTGAAAGATTATTATTTAATAGACATAATAGGAGTAAAAATAAAGCTAGGATATATTTGTGTCTATATAATTTTGATATATTCCGCCCGATGTTAGTATAAACTTATTTAAGTCATTTCTTGAAATCCTTGAATCTCTAACATACTGTCATGACCAAACATTAAGTTTAGGTGATTTCAATGATTGAATAATCATTGTCTCTCTCTCTCTCTCTTTCTCATAGTTCAAAAGTACGTTCCCTGAATAATTTTTAAACTTTTTTCGATTTAAAACTAATAGACTTTTGGATTTAGTATTTTCAAATCTGGACTGTGAGGTTGTTTTAGCACCAGATATATTGTTAGATGAAGACAAACAGCATCACCTAGCACTAATAGCTTTAATAAATGGTATTCGCCAAAAAACAACTAAACCTAATTCTAACTCTTTTTTTTTACAATTATAAGAAATGACATTGGCAATTTATACCAGACGTTGGCTAATACTAATTAGGATCTGTTAGATGACTTTATTAATGTGGATTTAGTATTTAATTACTTTTACAGTAAAATATATGATTTAATTGATAGATACGTGCCGAAATGTAAAATCTCAAATCGGTGTTATCCGCCATGGTTCAAGGGCAGCATTATCACAAAACTTAAAATTAAACATAATTTGAAATGTCATCGAAAAGAGATAAAGAATAAGACAACAATCGCTTACAAAAATTACTATAAAAAAGCTGAACGCGAAATCCAACAAAACTCTAAAGAATTCTGGAGGTATATTAAAAATAAACAAAACTGTAATGAGCTTTCGAGAACAATGCATTATAATAACGAAAATTATAATAATCCACAGGAAATAGCTAATGCATTTGCAAAATTCTTTCAAAATTCATTTTCTCCATGTTAAATCTAGAATACTTCTCTGAAAAAAAAACATTTATGAACCACTGAAAAAAATTAAAACAAAAAATACCAAGGGGCCTGATAAAATTTCTGCTTTCATTCTAAATGACTGTGCATACTCTCTAAACCTCTTAAAACTTTATTCAACTTATCATTACAAACCAATAAATTTCCTGATGTAGATATTGAAAGAATCAAAAGTCATTCCTATCTTCAAAAAAGAAAACAAAAATGAAATAGAAAATTATAGGCCTTTAACAATAATAAACAATTTTTCTAAAGTTTTGGATTTTTGTCTATACAAACCAATATATTCTCATTTTAGTGGGCAATTAACACCTTATCAACATGGTTTTATACAAAATAGATCCACAACCACCAACCTATTTTGCATAACACAGTTTATATCAGACATTATTAATTCTCGCTCGCAGATGGACGTGTCTACACTGATTTTTTTAAAGCGTTTGATAAACTTGATCATAACATTCTTGTAAGCAAGTTAGAAAGTTTAAATTTTTCTGAAAGACTGATAGCATTTTGTAAATCCTATCTTTCAAATCGTCACTCACAAGTTGAGTATTGTGGTGAAAAGTCCGTGAAGTTCACGGCCACTTCTGGAGTACCGCAGGGTTCAGTGTTGGGGCCATTATTTTTTATTATTTTTATCAACGACATTATTGCGGACCTAAAAGTAAATAGTTTACTCTATGCAGACGATCTTAAACTTTACTACAAAATTAATAATGTATCCGACACTGAGAAAATACAAACTGAAACAAGGTTAACGAATGGTGTGTAAAAAATCAGCTATTATTAAACCCATCTAATTGCTAATTATTTGCTTGATGTTACATCGATACCTAGAGTAGACTTAATCAAAGATCTTGGGGTATGGTTTGACTCAAAAATATCTTTTTCGGTACTTTACAACTCATATTTCAGATCCAAACTTGAATATGCTTCTGTCATTTGGGCTCCATTCTATAGTATTTATATCTCTGAGTTAGAATCAGTTCAGTGTCGCTTCCTTAAATATGCTTCCTTCAAACAAGACGGAACATATCCTGCTATGAAGATCACAACAAAGTTGAAGCAGAATTTGTAAACTTGGGTTGCGGTCCATCAAAAACATTTAAATATTGGTACTCTTTTTTTTGGAGACAATCGATTTACTTTGGAGAATGCTAAGTGCTAAAAGAAATGGAGATTTTGAAAGTCATCTGTGACAATCGAAAATGAACTTGTGTTAAAAAAGGCCTAAAATGTTGTAACGAGTGTAAATGTCGTTCCTGCAACAACAGTATTAAAGATTTCGACGTAGAGCCAGAAGATGACGAATTAGAGTGCTATTAATGTAGCATCTAAATAATAAATATATCAACGATAAACCTTACTTTATTCTTACATTGTTAGTTTAATTCGATTAAAAATGTTTAATATACTACTAATTAGGTCCGACGGTCGCGCTCGCAGGCCAGAGCCGAGCACGCAAGAATATGATTTTGGTCCGTTTAAGAAAAATCGCTGACTCGATACTATAAGCGACACATAAAAAGTTTTTATTCTAAACTTTTTTCGACTATTGGCTTCAATTTGTTCGCAGCATATATGTACAAATTTTTAGAAATAAAGTTTTTTCTCGATTGCTTAAAATTACGTTACTGAAAATAACAAGTTTGAGTTAGCTGTTATTTTAACAAATTAACAATTTTTTTTTGGGATTTAAGTGGGGTATTGTTCAAAGCGCTATTGTGTCTACTTTAATATGTAAAAAAAATATCTCGATATCACGATTATTTTCCGAGATATAGCGTCGGAGACGTTAAAAAACATGTTTTATAAAAAAATCGATTATTTTAAAGTTTTCTCGAAATAAAAAAGTTCTCGACCACCAAAAAATGTCGTCAAAAATGATTTCGTGTACTCGATTACCTTATTAAAGAATAGCACTAAGTCTGGTTTGGTTCTACGCCGGGTTTTTTTTTTCTCAAAAACTAAGCGTCTTTACTTCCAAGTTTTACTCCGCTAATATATGTATTTATGGTTCCTATCCGGTAATTGGATGCAAATATGTTGGATAGTGAAAAAAAAAATAAAAAATTAAAAAGCCTGTTTCGCAAGTTAGAGTAACGTTCCCCTGAGGAGTAATTTAAAAAAGTTCAATACCATTTCTGTTCTATCATGGTAAAAAGGATCTGACTTTAAATCACACACTTCCAGTTGAAGGTCTGCTTTGTTTACTTTCCCAACAGAAATAGTAAGTAGCTGTCCATATTGTACAACTTTTGTCCAAGTAATTTTTCTGTATCACCTATTCTTATATAAAAAAAAAGAATAGTAACAACAACAAAAAAACGAATAAAAACAACAACAAAAAAACAGAAGGAAAAATATATAACACAAAAACGAAAATATAACACAAAAAAAAGAATAACAGAAACGAACGACTAACAAATACTAACAGTGGATTGTGGATTTGTAATAGTTGGTATCCAAACAATGTAAATTAGTCTGGCCAATTGGCAATGCCAAGGCCATAAATTTTAAATAAAAAAAAACACCTATTCTTAAGTGGTGGGGGAGAGTGTAGTTTCGTTGTCATGAAAGAAACTACCGGTTTCGAGATATGCCTGGTCGCCACCCTGTACATAAAAATTAGAGACCTTTAGCTCAGTAATAAATGCCCAAAGGGAGATTATTTATATCAGGAAATAACATTGTTTCTATCTCGGTTTTATATTATCTATCTACTTACGAATTTGAAGTAAACATTTCTGAGTATAGCTCTAAAAATTCTAAAAACAATTGTATGTGTTATTTTTCATAGTGTACATTGCTACTCCCACGGACCTTGTTTAATCTTACATCATGTCCTGCTACAATATAAATATGGGCGTTTGTGCAGCAGGCTCATCCTATGCATACAAATAAGATCGTATGCATTTATAAATTAGAATTAATAGTTAGTTGACAAAAGAATAAATAAAAGTGACGAAAATGGTTTACAGATACTAATATTAAAAGAATGATAGTTCAAATAGATTATTTAAAAAAAGTAAAATTAAACATTTGATTAGTAAAGTACAATAAACAGTACAATACTAGGACCATTCGTATTGAGAAAGGATGTTGTTACATCGAAACTTCATAAAAAGTAATAGAAATAGTGATTTTATAAAATTACACAATTTGAGATTTTATCAATTTGGCAATACCGCTCTAATACTCACCAATATTCTAAAGTTGTACTTGTAGTGATTATATACCTAATTAAGACTTGAATTAGTTAACTGTGTAAAAGAAAATTAAACGATAATTGTGATTTAGCTTTGACAGTCTATAGTGCTGTGAAATATAATAATCAACATCGACTTTGGGAATACTTTTTTCTACACCCATATAGATATTAGTTAATCTACGCACATGAAAAAGTATGCTATTGCGTTCAATTGTCCAAATATATTTCATATCCATTCTAGGTAGTGAGAACACTGCAAAAAAATGAAATCTACCAGAGTTCATACTTTGGACACCCAACTACTATTATTTCTAAAATTTTAAGTAAGGGACAATTCTGTCAAACTTATTGTCACTAAATTTTTTAGTTATTGAGATTAAATATACATTAAAATGAGTTATTTTTGTGTAGAATCGATAAATAATAGCATTTTTATTTCGTGCACATTTAAAAGAAAAGTATTAAAACCAAATTCCTTAAAGATGATGACAGTGTATCTGCCTTCTACTTTAAAAGCCCAGGATTGAATCTGGGCTGGGAACTAATTAAATTAAATCTTTTTTTCATATTTATTTTATTTTATAAATTAGTAAAATTCATAAATTATTTTAAAATTCCTTATTGTATCTTAAAAACTTTTTTAAATTTGTAGATTTTCGTTAGTGGGTCGTAGAAAAAATATGCTGTACAACTTGAGTGGATTGTCTACGGCGTCGTGCTGAAACTTCGTCTTCGTGCGATATGGTTATCATATCCACTCTTTTTGCACAAACTATTTTCTACACCCACATGGATATTAGCTTATCTACACACAGATTACAACGAAAAAGTATGCTATTGCCTTCAGCTGACCGAATATATTTCATATCCATTCTAGGTAGTAGGATCACTGCAAAAAAATGAAATCCACCAATCATAGTTCATATTTTGATCAATCGATTGCTATTATTTTTAAAATTTTAAATAAGTGACAATTCTGTCAAACTAATTGTCAGTATATTTCTTAGTTATTGATATTAAACATTTATTAAAATGAGTTATTCTTGTGTAAAATTGATAATTAATAGAATTTATTTTTTTATTTCGTCTATAATTATAAATTCGAGAGACGCTAAAATGGTGGTTCCCACCTTATCGAGACTGAAGCCCACAAGGGTAAACTCGTAGCGTAAAAAAAAACAGAAATGATTTAACTTGGAACAAAAGACAGAAAGCCGATAGTAGTATTAGGACGTTGAATTTTACTGAGGCCCTTCCTATGGGACCTCAGTACTGCATTCGTGCAGACGAAAAAATTTTCTGATCCCCATTTTTTAAAACTTTTTTTCATGTTTCTAATCATTCTGAATCCGAAAATCCAAAAAAAAAAAAAATTCGTTTGGTCGTCTGTATGTATGTATGCATGCCGGCACGATAACTCTAAAACGAAAGTTCTGATTGACTTGCGGTTTTGATTTTCTTGAATAATTACTTCTAACTTAGAACCCTATTGATTTTCAGAAATTTCGGTTCATCCTACTTTGGGGTTGATTTATTAATAATGAACCCTCTCAAAAGTATCTGCCAAAATTACTAGTATTTTAGAATTACCTAAACTTTCAATTGTTGTTTGTTGGCCTCTGAATCAAACACTTTTTTAGGTCATATTTTACGACCCCTTTCTATTATGCGCAGTACCTAGTGTCCCGGGGTGGGTCTAGCCAACACAGGTATTTCTGCTTTTCCATCCAAATGATTTCAAATTACAAAATTTCAAAGTACATCAAACACAATGTAATTTGTGTTACTAGCTCTTGGACTATTATAGCAACTTATAGCCACAAAACTATTTTTGTGTTAAAGTAGATCCATAGAGAGCAATATAATTTACACAGGCCTTCTTTCAACATACAAATAAATGACAACTTAATAATTAAAATGAAAAACATAACAAAATACCTCGATATCACAATTGATCAAAATTTGAAATGGGTTGATCACATTACATCATTAACAACCAAGATTAGAAGATTCATTTTTAAATTTTATAAATTGAGGAAATTTATGACTAGGAGTTTATTAATTATTTAAGTTTCGCTGGTTGAATCAATTTTGCGATATGGTATAATGTGGACTATATGATATTGCACTACAACCCTTTAATGTAATCCAAAATTGTATAATTAAAATTTTCTAACAAAATCAGCTTTATATCCTTCTCTCTTTTATATAATAAAAAAGTGCTTTGTATAAGAACATTATATTATCTGTGTTGCTGGTCCTTTATTTATGGAAAGCCTGAATTGAGATACACTACAAATTATTTGCAATAACTATCAAAAGAAGCATACAAACATTTTTAAATAATTTGACATTTAAGAGCCATTCACACGTCACAGTTGACATCTCTTGATACTTGACAGGCATAGCTAAGCATTATTCTGATTTTTGCCAAATAAAATGGCAGGTTAATTATTCTATGGGGTTACGACAGAAAGCCAGTAAATTTGTGGCTAGGGGCAAAATAGCAGTAAGCTTAAGTTAGCACCACCATAAAAAAGTCATTTTTAAGAAACTGCTTTTATATTTTTCATAAATTGGAAGGCTTTCCATATTTTCCTTTGGAAATCAGAAATATGGACTGGGCTCAATGGTTAGTTAATAGCTAAATTTTTGTATGAGGATTGCCAAAACAAGATAAGTTACATTTTGTTAGTTTTGAGTAAATTAGGTTTAAAAGTTTTAACCTACACTAAAACCAACTTCATGAAAGAAAACATTTAATAAGTCGTAAAATAACATAGATTGTGGTACTATAAACATAATTATTACCAGAAATAAAAAAATTGCAAATGTATAACTATAGTAGAACAATTTGTTTCTGTACTTAACGTATTTTGGCTGAAATTAGGAATTCAGAAAAAAAAAAAGATAAGTGACACTTATTTGGTTTTGCACTCTAAACATTCTAATGCAACGATAAAATAAACTGCAAAAATGAGATAATTGACACTTATCTGTTTTATATATACGCATAGGCATTCTAACAATCTTCTAAACTTCAATAGCCAAAATAAGTTAAATGGCACTTAACCTGTTTTTCCAGAAGAATTAATTCCCTTTTTGCATATGAAATTCTTACTTTTCGTTAAAGATGCACTTAACTTGTTTTAGCCGTACAGTTTTAAGCAAAATTAATTATTGCCAAAATAAGCCTACATTTTTCAGTAGTTTTCCATTGTCCAACACTTATCTGGTTTTTGAAGTATATTTTTATAACCATCTTAGGTACAAAAATGCACTTAACGCAAAAATGGTAAAAATGTACTTATCTTGTTTTGGCAGTAAGCCGACGATTTAATAAAGAACATTTTAATAAAATAAAAAAAATCAATAAAATAATTATTGTATTTGCAAAATTTAGAATAAAAAAAAATTCATAAACCTATTAATAATTATTTATAATAAATAAATTTTGTAATAAGAAACTATTGAAATAAAAAGATTTGCTCTAAGTAAAATTGATTTTTGTCACTATTAAAAATTAAAAAATAAATAAATAAAAATATAACAATACATATAAAGAAAGAACGGAGCTTAGGAACTAACCTTGTGGTACGCCTAAATTAATATTTGTAATAATAGATATAAAAAAGTCTTTGGAATTAATGCTGACTTAAGAATTAGGTACTACTAATTAATAAAACCTAAATAGGTACTGATTTGCAATAAAAAAAATGTCTATGAAAATATGAAAAGAATTATCTGCCTAGGTACATAATTAATAATACAATCGGTTATTTCCATTATTCATTTGTTTAAGTGGTCGCAAAGTTATTTTAAAATAATATTAACAACAACAACAATAATAATTATTATTATAAAGCCTAGTAATTAATATTATTATTATTATTATTATTTCAAACTAATTTAAGAATTTATAATAAATCCTAAACTAAAAAGATTCAATTTATTTTTATTTTATATACACTTGTATATAGGCAACACAACATACTCGAGAAAAAATATTTACAATAAAGTATGTATCATTAACATTGTTACCGACTCCTTAGTAAACTGAGATTAGTAAAATATAGTGAATACAGATTCTATGAGAAGGAGGATGAAACCTCCATTTACATTCTGACCTAATATAAGCAGTCCAGAATCCAACGGGACTATACTTAGAAGCATAGCAAAGCGATCTACCTAACTTGGAGCTACTCCAAATTACATTTTCTTTAGAAGATAATATTGAATGTGTTGTTATAGGCATCGACGATATTTCCTTGCTACATTAGCGGTAGAAGGGAGCACAATAGGTCTTTAAGGTCGCAGTCTATTATCTAATACATACCATATCATTAATTTATATTATTAAAACATTTTTTATTTGTTCTGTGAAACTCAAATGACGGTTTAATAGGTATTTTGTAAAGTTAATAAACAAGCTATTATTATAATAAAACCTAATTACGACCGTTCTTGTAATATTGTGACAGTAACAAATAAAGATACCTACTCATTACGATTACATGCTATTTTTTATTCAACAATTGTGTTTTAAATAATAGTCAAACCTACAACAGACAATTAAGCTGCGTTATTAATTTCGGATCAAGCTTAGAAATCCACATGATAAGAAGAAAAAACAAATAAAATATTTAAAAAATATATAAGAAAAATTAAATTATTCTTGATACACGTTGTTGTACATTTGCATTAGTTATAAAAGCTAGGCCCTCAAACAATATTTTTGATGAACTTGAAAACTGAATTATTTCTATTAAATATAACAGAATGGAAATGCATGTGTATTAGACGTGGCAAAAGTATAATTGTATATTTGGTTGCCTACCTTTCTCAATCGAATACTTTTAAATTGTTCAGACGGACATTTGAATAAATGAATATTTTGTTATAATTTATCTTTTATTAAATGTGTTTAGCTAAATTGTAATTTTAAATCTTAAAATATTCTTCTAAATATATATTCAGGTCCCTTCTTATTCTCTGTACATAAAATATTGCAATATTGAGATCTATAAAACGAAGAAAAAATGTTTACATGTTCACTTTTTGTTACATTTACTTTTTTTAAATTAAAAATATACCTAACAACACTTTTGAAGTAACTTTTATTAGGTATGGCAATCGCTTATTTTGATTTTCTAAATTATAATTTTGAATGTATTGCCTCGTACTTAGTTTTTAACAATAAAAGTTATAAAATAATTACCTTGTTCTTAAATCCAATACAACTGAATTTGTTACAATAATAATATGATCTTTGACATAAATATATTGATTTTGGTTGAAATATAGGATAATTTCATTGAAGAAATTGTTAAAGCATGTGCATTGGATTTTTTGTATTTTACTGTAGTGATTGTCACAGATAAGTAGTAGGTATTCTGTGGTATTTTTATGACAAAATGAGTAAAAAATAAAAGTATACCTCTGAAAAAAAAAACAGATTATTGCAAATAAACTTTTTAAACAATGTCTAAGATATACAGGGTGATTTTTGAAAAGGATCCACCCTCGATAACTTCGTTCTCGTCTTGATTCAGGTAAAATCCAAAAACAAGTCAATTTTTATCCTTAGGGGGACACATTTTTAGATCACAACTGATTTTGTCGGATCAACCCCATGGCTCTACCAGCCCCCACCTCAAAAACCTTCAATAGTAAGGGGGGCCGAGTGACCCCTCGTTGAAAAGGTTTTTGCATTTACCATACGATCATGTAAGAATTATTTCATTTTGTACAGGGTGGTTCAAGAAAAAAGACAAATTGCAATAAATAGACTTAAATTACATACATCATAATAGATTCTTAAAATGACCACCTTTGAGAATAATAGGAATCCTTCCTCATTCAACAATTTATCTCCTGTCGTAAATTCACTTAAATTTTTTGCTTCAGTTTTTGAAGACGGTTGATGAGTGATATCGCGCTATCGCTCTTTTTGTGTGCATTTTTATCTGCAATTTTTTGCGCATCTTTACAAGCCGCTTTGACGGATTAGATTTAATCCAAGTAGTTTGCAGTTTGCGGGTAGAAGTTATTTTCATTTATGGTGAGGAGCAGAATTGTGCCCGCGCCACTGCCAAAATTTTGTATGCGAGACATCCAGATAAGCGAATGGAGCACAAATATGTCACGCAACTTGTGCGGAAGTTTCAAGCAACAGGATCGGTGAAAAATATGAAGAGAGAAAGTAATAGTTAATGAAATGGCTCAGATTGAAGTGGTGGGGAACTTTACTTTCAATCCAACCAATTCTTTCCCTCACATTACTACGACCACTGGACTTTCGTATTCATCGGTAAGCAAAGTAACAAAACTTTTTAAATTCCATCCCTATAAAATG
This sequence comes from Psylliodes chrysocephalus, assembly GCA_927349885.1. NCBI lineage: Eukaryota > Metazoa > Arthropoda > Insecta > Coleoptera > Chrysomelidae > Psylliodes > Psylliodes chrysocephalus. The sequence goes on along the minus strand of OV651817.1, from coordinate 79,845,771 downwards.
AAGATACTTCAGGAGCTTGTGGACGATGATCTTGATAGGAGATTACAGTTTTGCGAAATTATGACGGAAATGATAAACGCAAACCCAAACCTCATAAAAAACATGTGCTTTAGTGACGAATGTAGTTTTTATCTGCATGGCGCAGTCAATAAACAGAATGTCCGATATTGGAGTGATGAGAATCCTCACATTTTTAGAGAGGGGCATACTCAAGCTCCTCAGAAATTAAATGTATGGGCAGGAATACTAGGCGATGCGGTAGTCGGTTCGATTTTCATTAATGAGACTTTGACTGGCGAGGTATATTTAGAGCTGCTGGAGGATATCATAGATCCCTTGATAACGGTTGAAGTTGAAAATCAGCGGAATCAAGATGGAAATCTTGTACTTAAAGAAAATGAGCTTTTTTTTCAGCAAGATGGAGCCCCACCTCACTTCGCTGTGAATGTTCGGAACTGGCTGAATCAGAGATTTCCGCATCATTGGATTGGCAGGCGGGGAGCAATAGAATGGCCTCCACGGTCACCAGATTTGACAGGATCGGATTTTCTCCTCAGGGGGCATCTAAAATCTGTTGCCTTCAAAACTCAACCAGCAGATTTAGTGGAGTTGCGACAACGAATAACTGACGCATGCAGAAGAATCCCTAGAGAAACCGTTCAACGGGTGAGAGAGGAATTTGAAAACCGCCTTTACTACTGCATGGAGAATAACGGTGGTCATTTTGAGCACTTGTTGTGATTTTGCTTCCTTTCACTCTAATCCGTTTCTTCTCGTTTTGTAAACAATTAATACGATTTTTATTCCAAAAATTAACCAATTAAAGCAAAATGTAAATCTATTTATTGCAATTTGTCTTTTTTCTTGAACCACCCTGTACAAAATGAAATAATTCTTACATGGTCGTACGGTAAATGCAAAAACCTTTCCAACGAGGGGTCACTCGGCTTCCTTGCTATTAAAGGTTTTTGAGGTGGGGGCTGGTGGGGCCATGGAATTGATCCGATAAAATCAGTTGTGATCTAAAAATGTGTCTCCCTAAGGATGAAAATTGACCTTTTTTCGGATTTTACCTGAATCAAGACGAGAACTAAGTTATCGAGGGTGGATCCTTTTCAAAAAATCACCCTGTATGTTTCTTTAAAATAGAGCAAGATAAAATAAAAAATTATTTCAAAACATAAAACATTATAATTATGTGTGTCAGATTTGATTTTCTTACACATCATTAACCTAATAAAGTAATAAATCAATATTATTTATTTATTAAAAAGAAGAAACCCAAGATTAATTCGCAAAAAAGTCATTATAGGAGCAAATTCCCCAAAAATATTGCATCCACCAGGGTCAAAATTTCCACCCAAGGGGGAAATTTCCACCCAAACAGCAACACTGTTTATAATATTATAACTATTGGCGTTGCAGTTTCCCACCCAGTACCCGTAATTACTGTCTTTTCTGTAAAATTGATAAAATTAACGGAAAAAATTGCATATTTTTATTTAAAAAAATTATTTGTGTTCTTATTATAAATTTGCACAAGACATGGAACTTAGGTTTTTTTGTTTACAATAGCAATATACATACAAGTACCTATGCTTAGTTTTTCTGTAATCAGAAAGAGCTCACACTAAATATTTTCCTTAGTTTTTTATACAATGATTTCATAAAATAGATTATTTTCGATATTATTACATAGAAAATATTGCCAGTGGGAAGTTTTTAAAATGGCACCCTGTATAGATATGTGTGTAATTACTTCTTACCTTATTTTTAATAAATTAGCAGTTTGTTTTTCTTCACTTTAACAAACAAAACTTTTAAAAGTTCTAAACATAAAACGATTTTTTTACTTATTTTAATTTAATGGACTGATTTACCCATTTATTTAATGTATATCGATTTCAATATTTGGACCACACTCATTCTCAAATCAAATACCTACTGTTTAGAGAAACAAGAAACAAATAAGCGTACATGTGGGCATTTACAAGATTCTACCAATTTTGCATACTCAGTGACAAATGATATTATTTGTTATTTTATGACGAATTTGGCTTATTTATAATAATTCTTTATTCGTTGTATTTTGGTATTAAAGTTAAAATACAGAGTGTTTAAAAGTTTAAATTTTTTTTACTTGCATAATAAGTAGGTCAGAAGTCAGAAGCAAACGAAATAAATATTTTTCATGAGTCAAAGAAAACTTCATTAAACCTATGAGACGCGGGGCCCTTCGGGCCGCGAGGACGTAGGCGGTGGACCACGTCACCCACGCCTAACGCCGCTTCTGTTGATACAGAAAACTTTAAGAAAGATATTTGAAAACTATCACTGTAAATTTTTTAAATAGCTTTTTAGAAATATGGATTTTTTTTAGTGGGTTACTCGCTTGATCTATCACTGTCCCTATAGGGTCTTTTCATATTCAGAATAGATAGATAAATTTAGTAGTGATGGGTCGCTTTGAAAAGTCCACGGACAAGTCCGACGAACTAGTCTGAAAAGTTTATTAGTCCAAACACACTTTTCGTATGCGCGAAATGAATGAACTAATTCGTCTGAGTTTCTTACAAACATAGACAAAATTTAGTTAAAAAATCACAGACTACTTTCAATGAATTTAAAAAAAACTTTGTATGTACCTTTTAGTTCTCTAGACTCATCTCTTCCAAATTTTAAGTTAACAGTCCAAAACACAATTCAAATTCAACCTGCAAACCAAATAAAATATCTAGGTATTTTCATTGATAGTATGCTAAAATGGAACGTACATATTGATTTTTTAGAAAAGAAACTTAAATCAATTCTATATAGGTACAAACAGATCTCAGAGATACTGGATATTAAACAAAAAATTATAGTATACCAAAGTATAGTTGAACCGCATATTAGATATGGTATTTTAGGATGGGGCGGTGTTACTAGAACTCACCTAAATTCTTTGGAAATTCTTCAAAGAAGATTTTTACGTATTATTTTAAATAGAGAGGCTTTGTGTGCAAGTGATCAACTATATAAAGATACAAATATATTAGACTGTCGTCAGCTATTCTTTCTTCAAGCATGCAATACTCAGTTTATGACGAAACATTCCCTCAAAACTGGAACACATAAGTACGGCACAAGACAAAGGGAGGACATTATCTTGCCTTTTATGTTCAAGTCTATAGGACAAAGAAGTTTTAATTATCTGGGTCCTAAAGTTTTAAATTTGTTTCTAAAAAATACAGATAATGTAAATACAAAAAACTTGAAAAAAAAAATTCAACAAGTTCTGATGCAACTACCGCGACAAGAAATAAAAAAATTGTTAGATTAGGAATAAAATAGGAAAAAAACAAAAACACAAAAAATAAAAAAAAAAAAAACAACAATCTAAACGTATAAAAAAAAAACGCAAAAAAAATTAAAGAAATCATCCAACAAATAGTATATTTCTTACAATTGTTTTTGATTTGTTTTAATTAATTTTTAAATTGTTTTTAATTTGATTTTAATTTTAGTTTTTAGTTTTAGTTTTAATATGTTTTTAATCATTAATCTATATATGTCTGTTTATTTTATTTTATTATGCAAAAGCATGCTTACACACAGACATTTTATGTCTCGTAAGTTTTCTTTTATTCACATAGGTACCATTAATTTTCTTTTGTATCACAAGTTTTATAAATATGTATTTATTGTTTTTATGTGAATAAATTATTATTATTATTATATTATTATTATATTTTAACAGCGCAATCTACATCCTAAAATAGGAGTAAAAGTTCATATAAACATAGGTCCTAAAACGTTTATTTTCCGAGATACAGGGTGTTAAAAGTGAAGTCCTGATGACACACTTTTGTAAATATTTTCTAAACGTTTAAAGATAACTAAGTGAAATTTGGTACAAATGCTTACCTTTTTACGCTCTATTTAATGGTCTAAACCCCAGTTTTTGATCATCTTCATAGGTGGATAAATTGGAGGGTAAAATTTGGAAAACCAATGTTTTCTTTATATTAAAGCTACTTTTGTTGCATCTCACTAGGACGCACCATTTTCAAGAGAAAAGCATTTGAAAATTTCATGATAAGTTGATGTTATCTTATTCGAAAGTGTACCAATAATTAGTAGGCCTGTGGAATCAGAAATTTTATTTTTTTTTTAACTTTGGAAAACCAGTGACTAAAGAAATTTTAGAAAATATTTACAAAAATGTGCCATCAGGACTTCACTTGAAACACTCTGTATCTCGAAAACGAAACGTTTTCGGACTATGTTTATATGAATTTTTAATCCTATTTTAGGATGCAGATTACGCTGTTAAAATATGACCGTCTAATTTCGGGACACCCTGTAGATCTCAGTACAGATATAAGTACAAAACTGTAAGTCTTGTAAAAAGGTTTTAATATACCTTTCTAAAACATTAAAAGTTTTTTACCGACATATGTTTCGAGATCTATATTCTGTCATTGTGAACCCTCAAAATATTGGTCAAAAGTTGCCACTGTTCATGACTTTAATGCTAGATTTGACAACAATCCTTTTAAACCGCGAGAAATCATTAAAAAAAGGAGTAAATTGCATGCAGTGCAAAAAGGATTGCTTGATTCGAAATCATGATGCCACATAATATCCAAAAGCATAAAATTGTATATACTATATTTTTTCTACGACCAATAATTTCAATGAGACACGTAACGGATATACCCACGAACTTGTGATATATCATATTAAACATGGGGACTACGTATTTAATGTCTGGTTCGATAAGAGTCCTTTGGAATATTAAAAAATAGCTAGAGAAAGGTTTAAAATGCATTTAAAACAAAAAATATTACTTAATTCGTAATGATGCTGCAGTATAGTATTCAAATCTTAAAAATTAACATATCCCTATTTCTATTTAATTAATAAGTCTATTGTTTGTTTTCTTATTGTCTATCTTGTTGTGTAATATTATAATTTTTTATAACAATCTTAATGTTTGTATCCATTTTGTAGTATTAATTTTGTAGTAGTAATTTTGAAGTAATAATTTATAAATATTAATTTACCAGTAAGAAATTTGCTGTAGCAATTTTGTACTAGTAATTTTGCAGTAGTAATGTTGTAGTAGTAATTTTGTACTACTAATTTTGTAGCGGTAATTTTGTAGTAGTAATTTTGTAGTAGTAATTTTATAGCAGTAATTTTGTAGTAGTAATTTTGTAGTAGTAATTTTTTAGCGGTAATTTTCTAGCGGTAATTTTGTAGTAATAATTTTAGAGTAGTAATTTTGTAGTAGTTATTTACAGTACTAATTTTATGATAGTATAGTAATTTTATAGTAGTAATTAATTTTATAGTAGTAATTTTATAGTAGTAATTTAATTTTATAGTAGTAACTAATTCCTCCCAAACATCAAAAATTTGCTGCCCCGATTCCACTTTTACTGCGTCTCCCTTTTATACCTTTAATCCCAAAATGTATCACATGCTTCTTCAGACACTTCATCTCTAATATTTTGTTTACTTTAGAAATACATAAGGGTTGTAATATGCTGTTGGTACCATAATATACTACAAGTATTTAAATGAGGTATGAGGTATACAAAAGTGAATCAGAAATCTCAATCCCTTGGCCAAAAACTTTATCTGTACCGTCATGCGAACATAAAAAAACGATATGGTACAAAACTATATCTGTTTAAATTTTAAAGTAAACATTACATATTAAACAATACGTGGCTGGTACATATACGTACCATAACGGTTTAAAATAAGAATACAATTAGCTAGGTTAATATCTTCTTGTATGTAAAGTCTAAAATAATTTTATATAAAAAAGTTGCGCTCTCTGACATATTTTACCGAAAGAGCGGCATAAATCAGCACCAGCTAATAGTTCTGAGCTCGTCTTCGAATTATTCGAAATTGAAATGCAAGAAATTAGCGTTGGATGCTGTCCAAGCCGTAGCAGCAAACCAAAGTTCTAACGAAACACCTCGTCGACCCACTATAGCCCGCGGATTCTATCACGGCCCTGAAGATTGAAAGAAATACTTTTCTAGTTCGCGGTGTAGGCAACCACAGCGAACGGATATTCTTAAGATGACCCACTAGGTAGGCTGTCAATAGTCTCGGCGGTACATCAATAATATTATTATTTATTTCACCTTATAAGAAAATTGTACAAAAAAATTATACAACGTTTATCGTGAAACATGTCATGGTAATTATAAAAATAGGTACATAAAATTATATACCCAAAAAAAAAATTTAGAAAAAAAATATACCTAACAAAAACATGAATTATATAAAATATTCTTCTATGCATAGGCGCCGAATCCTCGGGGCTCTAAGTGCGCAAGCACTCAGAGCAGTTTTAAACTGGGTGCGGAGCACCCATAGCACAACATGGACATGCAAGTTTCTGGGCGACACCGAAGGCGGAGCCGTGAAAACATGCGAGCCCTGTAAATACACTTAAATAATCATAATATTTGGTTATCAATAATATTGGATAAGAGCTCGGGAAATAAGGTATTTTACCGAGCAGTTATATCATGTTTCCACTCTAGACCGGCAACGATGCACTTTTTGAGCTAAAAAATGATCGGAAAAACGTAGCTGTATTTTTTGTGATAGAAAAGGTAACCCTGACTTGTCATAGACAGCGCGTTGAACTTGGACTTGAGGGTTTATTATTATTGGTGTATAAAACCCTATGATGTCAAAAAAGAACGACTAATAATGATCTACAATTATCAAGACAAGAGATCTGAACATATGTTATTGGGCATATGATTAAGGGGAGAAGGGAGAACATTGAAAGTTGCTCCCAATCAAGCACAGTTACAAGAAAACGTTCATTTGGAGTCAGAAACAGCTCTCTAGTAGTGCTGGCGGGAAACCAGGTCATCTACCAAGAAACGTTCGGACCTGTGAATTTTTGATTTAAGGGGGAAATATTTTTCTGGCAGTTTCACCTAAATAATAACCACCAAGTTTTACATCACTACTATCTATGTAGCCCATGCAGTGGTTTACCAAAAGTACAAAACCGGTTTAACATAATTTTTACATTGTTATTAAAAAAAAAAAAAACGAAGTATTTGTAACAATTCTAGTTTTATTCTTGTGGCTTTCAATTATTGTTATCAAATGACATTCTTTGGTGGATGTAAAGTAAAGTAGAAATGGAAAATGCTGTAGTAAATGAAGCTACTGAGGTGGCGATTTAAGGGTATGTTGTTTAAAAATTCACATTGAGTACAAGACAGTTGGTGATAACATCTGGTATTAAGAGAAGTAGCATTCAGAAGATATTGAAAAAATACAAGTTTCATTACTACAAAATACATTTGGTAAAAGAACTTATCAAAGACGATTTTGATGAAGATTACAATTTTGTAAAATTATGACTGAACGGGCAATACATGATCAGCAATTTCTTTTCAACGTGTGGTTTTCAGACGAATGCACTTTTTTTCTAAATGGTACGGTAAATCGTTACAACTGTCTTTATTGATCCGATTCAAATCCCAGAATATTCCATGAAGTGCATATGCAACATCCGGAAAAACTGAATGTTTGGGCTGGCATTTTTGATAACCGTATAATTAACCCCTTTTTTTACCTGGAGTTTAACCGCAGAAATATATCTGGAATTATAAGAAAATGCAATTTATTCAGCATTATTAGAATTGATTTAGAACGACGATATACATAGCAAACAACTTAATATTCCACTCTTCGTCAGTATTTGAATCAAACATTTTCAGGTCAATGAATCGGAAAAAGAGAAAGTATTGAGTGACCTTCACGGTCTCCAGATCTAGGCCCGTTAGATTTTTTATGAGGCCACCTAAAAACATCAGATCACCCCAAATGTCCGAGAGCATTTTGAACAAAACCTCTATTATTGCATGGAGGCCCTAGCATTTAATCGAGTAACTGGTAGGCTTTTATAGAAAATAGAAATCGTTAAAAGATCATGGCTAGAAAGACAGTAGCGTTTTAAAACCCGGGGGTTATAATCTATTTAACAATACCTTCAAAATGAGCTATTATTTGACCTCTCTTTCCATTTAAGATTTTAGGGGTAAGTTTCACTCCCGCTAGAGGGTTTTCGTTGAGGGGGTGAAACTAGCAAAAAATTGTTTCCCCCTAAAATCAAAAATTGACAGGTTCAAGCATTTTCTCGTAAATGACATGGGGTGCCCAAAATTGGCTCTGTTTCGTTTTCAAATAGCCACCCTGTGTATATACAATACTCCATTATATGTACATTAATAAATCATCAAAAATCGCCTAAATTCATGATAGTTAATAAATGTTTTATAGTATTTCTACTTATTGCATTGGTATTCTAGCACTGCAGCACCACTGCATACCAGTGGTGGCTGCAACGAGCATATAGGGTTGCCAGATATCCCGATTTAGGTGAGAGGCTCCAGCCTATCCAGCAATTGGACATTTGACAATACCCTTTTTTTTTCAAGAAAACTTTCATAAAATCAACGCTTTAAAATAGCTTTTTTAATACTTTTAAGTGGTACCTTTAGGTGAGGTGTGGAGGTGGTTGGGGGGAGTGATAGCTTCCATTACCCGCATAGATGCCAGGCACCCAAAGCAATTTTTGAGTTCCGGCGCCTATGCTTCTATGGAATAGCAGTTTTTCTCTTATAAAAGTTTTTTACATTAGACTTAAAAGTGAAGAGATTACTGTTGTTCTTTATGCCCTTTGGAAGGATATTATAAAATTTACAACCCATATACTCTAGATTCTTTTCAAAAAGTGCCGTACGGTGTCTAGGTATTAATAATTGGCTTTTGTTTCTTGTGTTATACTAATGAGAAGCACGCTCGGCAACATAATTATGTTTTTATGAATGAAAGTACATGCTTTTAATATATATACCCCAGCCAGTGTCAAAATTTTAAATTTTTTAAAAAACTCTCTACATGAATCTCTTATTCTCAGTTTCGCAATAATTCTTATGGCATATTTTTGAAGAACAAAAACTCTTTGCTTGGTAGAACAGGTACCCCAATTAAGTATGCCATATTTCAAATGAGAGTGAACATTTGCATGATACATTTAAGAGTATACTGTTACTATAATGATTGGCAAGAAATCTAAGACTATAGCAACTTTTTCGTAATTCATTACACAGGTTATCAATATGTGAATTCCAGGTTATGCCATAATCAATAGTTATTCCTAATATTTTCTTCAGATATAATTGGATTATTATAGTGTTTTCAAATAATTGGTTTTGTATAAATTGTCCATTATTATTAAATAACATTATATTAGTTTTAGTTTTATTTAATTTTACGTTATTTTTTTCATATCACCATAAAACTTGATTATATATTCTCCCTGCTGCTATTTTTAGTGCATCTGCATTATTTTCGAGAATTAAAATATCTTTGTAATCAGCATAACAGGTTGGGTATATTGCAGGAATAGCATTCAAGAAAGTGAAGTATGACCATAACAGCTTAAACAAGTAATAGTTATTTTAAATGGGGATGAATAAAAAATATTATATTTTATGTTTTATTAATTATATAAAGATATAACTTTTGCTAACATGGTTTTTAATAAGTTATCATCAGGACATGACGAGTTGATGAGTTTCTATGTTCCACTGTAGGCTTAGATTCTTTAATTGTTTCGTAATATTTTCTTTGTCCTCGTACAAGCTTATGTCTTTATTAAGTTGATAAAGTTTCTTAAAAAATTCCATTAATTTACAATCGTATTCTAACGAAGACATCTCAATACTTACGATGTTTATATCATTGTTCTACAATCTATTCTTCTGATTATTGTCACATAACTACTGCGCCTGATTTTTTTCTTCAACGTTAATCTACGCCACTTCTCCCTCACAACGCCGTTTGTTGCATGTAAATCGGACCAATATTAACGAAGATATAGACTTAGATTCTTTTAACATTGCTACTGTGCATGATTTTTCTCTTTAACGTTAATCTACGTCACTTATCTCTCACAACGCCGTTTTTCCCGTTTGAATTGCACCAATAACAGCTGCGATATCGACGTAAGTCCTTTTGGCTTTGCTACTGAGCGTGATTTTTCTCTTCATCGTTAATCTACGCCACTTCTCCCCAACAACGATGTTTGTTACATGTAAATCAGAGCAATAGCAACGGAGATATAGACTTGGGCCCTTTTGACATTGCCACTGTGCATTAGTATTATCTCCAACGTTAATTTACATCACCCACCTACGTCACGTAAGATTATATACATATCTATTTCTCTCTCTCTCTATCGCTTTGTGGCCGGGGACCTGTCTCTCTCTCTCTAACACATTGAATTCCCTATTTATATCGCGGTACATAAATTTTCTTATCTACTAATAATGTTAATTCAAATTTTTAAAAAATACAAATCAATTAAATACATAGTAGTAACGAATAAACATAAAACACCGCATCAACTGAATATAATCAGTTTGTACTCGGAGAAATATAAGATGTTAAAAATAAATAGGCAATACAAAATTAAATAATTAAATAATTATAAATATAAGATAATATACGTTACAAGTGACAAGAAGTATGCAATTATAAACGACTATATTTATTTACTTATCTATATATTAATTTACATACAAAACATAGGACAAAATCAGTTCATAAATGAATTAAATATAGGGTTACAATCAGTAGAAGTCCAATCCGGGGAGTAAAGTCTTAATTAGGTATTTTTTATTTATTTTTTAATATATGTATCTATAACACGTGTATTTAGAATGTTAAGCATTCATTTATAATATCATGAAATAAATATCGATTCGTCTCTAGAATTCAGTTTTAAAGTATAGTTTTGTAATTTATAATGTTTTTAATTTAAATTTTGAACTGATGTATTTACAACTGTTATAATCTTTGTTACGTGTTTCATAATCATGCTTTGGGAACTGTATTAGAATTTTCTTTTTAGGAATGTTAATAAGGATATTATTAAGGGAAAATATTTGTCATACATCAAATTTTTTAATCTGTTCATATAATCGATGTCTCACTATAATAATGAGAAAACACAGAATCTTAACCACTGGGAATTTTTATTAGATTAGATAAGAAATAATAAATAATAAAATTACCAGTGGTTACCAGATTTTCTATTTTTTCTTTTTTCTACTTCCGATCAGTTTGAGTAATAGATAATAATAGCAATTTATAAATAGTATCGTTTTAAATATTCAAGCAGGTTCATTGTATATATAAAAGTTTATCATAGCTCTCGTTATTAATGAAATCAGGTTGAAATACCAAACATTTTTATATATTCATGTCAATTTTTGGTGAACATTTCTAAAGAAAAGATCCTCAGCTTATTTTACTTGGTCATTTGTCTATTTTTGTATAAATCCGGTTCAACTGCGGCTTTTAAATCAAAAAGCGTGGCATTTGCATAAAAAGACTGGCATTTTTGTCAAAATCGTGGCATTTTCGTACTGTGGCGTTGCGCTTACAAGAAAGTCAAAAAGCGTGGCAAATACGCCAAAAGCGTGACGTCTGGCAACCCTACGCATAAGGTACGAACGGTTATAAATTATAAAATATAGAAGAATAAACAAAATTGTAAATAGAGATGTCACATTTCAAAAAAAGAAGATAAAAATGACACATTTGAGAAACAAGAACGAATTTACCTTTTTATCAAGTAGTAGAAGATGAACTACTAAATGAAGACAACCTTATAAGTTAAGAAGTTCTGCAAAATTAAAATTTATTTAAAAATGAAGAAACTAGTAAAGATCTCGAAAGTACTGAAGAGTTGTTTCCAGAGGAAATTAAAAATGTAACAATAATATTTCGAAGTTCTACTAGACAGATTAATTCGAAAAATGTACTTCCTGTAATTTAGTACAGCATGAAGAAAACGTAGCTACTACAGTAAAAGAAGCCATTGCAACAATAGGTACCATTCTCTTCGTGTCATCGAAGAGTTTTGCGATACCGTCGTCACTATCGCCGACGTCTTCGGTACCGCTTCTACCTGTGTTTATACCCCACTAGGTGGAAGGTGAGGTAAGTACGCTGATGCATTGGCAGTACCAGAGGCCAACAAAACATGAGAGAACGAGACCGCTGACCGCTAGACGTTCATTCCACTTAATTTTCTCTAATAATTTCACTCAGTGATGTGATCTATTTCGGATCTTTTGGACATTTTCAGTTACGAACTTCTGTTATTAGTGTGTATTAAACGATGACACGTCGGTGTTTGGTGTGTTTTCTTGGTTTTGTGCTAGTGTTGGTGGTGTCAGACGCGAGGACTGAGGAATGCCCGCCCGGGAGTACCACTGGGAACTGTAGTTCAACGTCTTCGAATGACAATGGTGAGATTTTTTATGTTTAATAATTTGTGCAACGATAGATAGATCGTTGAGAACAGTTTTCGATCAACCGATATTGGTAATTTAGTTATTGGTATAATGAGGATAAATCAGTGAAGCCGAGCCAATTACTATATTTGTATACGTTTTATCTATGATTGCAGTATTATTCAGGACTAACGGGTATATTAAAATGTTAAGATTTATTTGTGTTAATTGTTCATGAACCAGTTTACCTCAAGGCACAGTTCTAGAACCCATGCTCTTCTACATATATATCTGAATAACCTTTATGAAATTAATGTTAAAGGGGATATAATTAACTTTGCCGATGACACAGTTATATTTTATGAAGTACTAAATAGGGATTTACTAAAAAAATTATGTTGTGTTAGACTTACTAACTATATTTGTGCACGTATTGTCTATGATTGCAGTATTAGTCGGGGGTGCAAATATTAACTAACGGGTATATTAAAACGTTCAGATTTATTTGTGTCTATTTTTCGTGTACGTACAATACAACACGGTGTACCTCAAGGCACAGTTCTAGGACCCATTCTCTTTAACATATATCTGAATGACCTTTTTAAAATTAATGTAAAGGTGATAAAATTAGCTTTGTTGATGACACAGTCATATTCTATGAATCACTTAAAAAAATTATGTGGTAGAAGTACCAACTATATTTGTCTATGGTAGCAGTATTATTAAGGACTGCACTTATGGATAAACGGGTATATAAAAATGTTCAGATTTATCAAAAATGGTGACAATTTTAAAATAGTGTTACTTACCAACAATTTTACAATAATTTTAGAGAATATATTAAAAATAAGATTTAAATCATTTTCGACAAAAATAGAATTATTTCAAAACAGCAATTCGGCTTCAAAATTAACAAATCAACTGAGGATTCTATAACGGAGCTTACAAAACAAATGTACACATCAATGAACCAGAGTAAGCCATTAATCAATAGCTGTATTCCTGGATCTTGCCAAGGAATTTGACACTGTTGACCCTCAGCAGTTGTAGGAGTAAGGGGTTATGCGTTTGAGCTTTTTAAGAGTTATCTGTTAAATATAAAGGCGTTTAAATAGAAGAACACACGAGCAGTGTAAATGGTATAGAATGTGGAATACCCTAAGGCGCAGTACGTGGACAAATTTTATTTAATATATTCTTTATGAATGATTTGTTATCATTGAATAATTAGAGTCAGGTATTTAGCTTTGCCGATGACACCGTTGTTTTCTATTCAGCAGATTCGTAGGAAGACTTAAGGGTACTAATTATTGACGATTACTTAAATATCTTTTTCATTGGTTTATTATTGTTTTCTTACTGTTAATTATAGTAAAATCAGTAGAACAAGTTACGAAAGCAATCTTCATAACCCTAATACTATAAATATAATATATAATAAGCTAAAAAATGCAATTAAATCAGAAATAAAAAATTACTTAGTTATTTGATTGTTATCTAAGGTGGAATCATCACATATATAAGGTAGTTCATACATTTTTATATCCTGGATTCATTAATCTCAAAAATGTTGTATTATGCGTTGGTGGAATCAAGAATAAACTATGGAATGACTAACGAATTTACTCAGGTTTAGTACTAGAATGTCACGAACTTTGGCCGAAGTATCTATCAACAATATGGTCAACTTAAGATATATCAAACGCTTTCGCCACATCGAAAGGTAACCATGTTGCTAAATCACTAGCCAAGAAGGCAGCCAACCAAATATTTTTGGGACCTGACCCTTCTATTGGACTGACAACATCAATAGTAACAAACCTAATTAAAAAAATTCAAGGAAATATGAGATGAAGCAAGAAGCTGAAAACTTGCCAGGGAGCCTGACAACACTCCAGTGAACAAATACTTGACTGTGATTAGACAGAATTTGCGTCTGATCACAGGCATTCTGACTGGACATTGTCAATTACGGAAGCATCTCCATATCGTGAGGCTGTCAGAATCCGCACTCTGCAGGGGTGGAAACAAGGATATGAGACCATTGAGCATATCCCCTAGGATTGCCTGATGCTCTCATTTATTAGAAGAATTCTGTTCGGCGAGAATTGGTTAACACCGGCCGATATAAGAGAAGCACCTTTTTTGCGACGTTGTCAACTAGATGAAATCTGTAGGCTACCTCACGAACTAGGAGGTGCCTACATACTTAAGAGGATACACTGAAGCCTAAATGTCGTGGATTAATCCACCCTCCATACGTTACAGATATGGAATGATTGGCTGTGGCGATGTAACTAATGTGTATCTACAAAAAAATTATTCCTAAAAATTATTTATTAAAAAAAGTCGTTTTTATCTCTTGACCAATTATATAAAAATTTAAAAGTATTAGATCCAAATAGTAGTTTGTACAACAAGAGTGGATATGATGGCCATATCGCACGAAGACGAAATTTGGGCACGAGTTGTACAGTATATTTTTCTACAACCCACTAACTGAAATCTACAAATTAAAAAATATCTTAGGTTATTAAGACAATATAACTAATTTTAAAATAATTTATGAATTTTTTCTGATTTTTAAAATAAAATAAATATGAAAAAAAAAAAAAAAAATTAGTCGCCAGCCGAGAATCGATCCCAGGCTTTTCGCGTGGAAGTCAAGCACTTTGTTTATGCCTCTACGTCCACTATTACGATTTTGGTTTAAATACTCGCAATTAAAATAGTTTCATATCGTTTGATTAAAATTAATTTTTTTTTTCAAAATATGGAAATAAAAATAGAAATGCTATTATTTATAATTATTTATGTAGTCTACACAAAAATAACTCATTTTAATGTATATTTAATCTTAATAACTAAAAAATATAATTACAATTAGTTTGACAGGATTGTCATTTATTTAATATTTTAGAAATAATAGTAGTTGGATGTCCAAAATATGAACTATGATTGGTGGATTTTATTTTTTTACAGTGTTCTCACTATCTAGAATAGATATAAAATATATTCGTTCAGTTGAACGCAATGACATACTTTCGTTTCGTCTTGTTTTGTAGTCTGTGCGTAGATAAGCATGTGGGTGCAGAAAAAACAATTTTTTCTTAAAATTGCTAATTATTACTATATAAAACCCAAATAGCCTTAATATTGTGATCAACAAGTGAAAAAATTAACTGTAAATACAAAAATACAACTCGTCAAATAGTAGGACAAAAATATCACTTATTTTTACCATCGAAAGTATTAAATTATTTAGCTCTAAAAATTCTAAGATCAAAATACTTCTTATAAATTAAAACAAGAATAAAAATAATATTGGTAGAATAAAGAGCAAATATTAGAAATATTATTGATATGAACAGCGACAGAATAAAAAGTAAAAAAAAAAATAAATAAAAAAATAATAAAAATGAAAAGTGGGAAATTTATGTAGTATTGTTATTATATTTATATATATGCTACTATCAAACATTCAGATGAAAGAGAAACAATAGTCTCATTAAGATATCTAGCACCAAGGGGAGATTTAAACCTTACTAATAATCATAATAATAATGAGAACGCAGAGTCAATTCCACAACCTTTTGAAGACACAAGTCTACAACTCCCAAATAATAATGACGAGAAACCTCTTGATGAAGACGTGAATATTTTAAACGGCAGATGCGATTCTCAAGCTAAGGCGGCACCGAATTTTCAAGAATCTGAAACTCCTTCCAAAACTCAGTTATTGAATGCTCCTAATGTAGAATCTCGACCTACTAGGATAAATCCTGACGAAGATCCCCGACCTACTAGGATGAGTCATAGTGAAGATCCTCGACAAGATCCTCGACCCACTAGAATGAAACGACGACCGAAATATTTAGTCGATTATATTTAAAATAAATGGGGGGTGAATGTGGTAATATTTCTATGGTTATTCTATAATTGTCATTATGTTATTAATGTTAGTTAATCTTGTCAAGCTAATTGTCATTTTTAATTGATTAAACCTTTACAAAATGAGTATAATTCATTTCAATATTATGGCTTATTTAGTGTTAACCCATGGTTAATGCGCTAGAGGGCAAATAAAGGCATTCAAAAGTTTACAGGCCTATGAGTCAGAATTTGTTTTGAAAACTGGAACCAACATTTTCATAACACTACATGTCAACATATATTTTTTAAAGTGAACTATTCATACATACCTATGTATTCATTTTAAGTATTTTAAAAATATTTTTTGTGAAAATAATGTTCTCATTGTGCCAAATTAAGATTATCCCTAATGTAGTAAATGGTGTTTTAAATGTTATAACAATTTTGTAAATAGTTTTATTCTATTCTAATAAATAAAATTTGCTTGAATATTTAGTTACATTATAATAATTTTGGTTAGAAATTCATCAATTTTTAGTTTTAAAAAATCAGTAATAAAATTATTTTTCTAAAGTACTTCGGAATTCATCTCTTCATGGTAATCTCCCATCTTTTTACCTTCAAAAACCAATAATGCATTTCCTACAAAACCTTCAGAATCGACATGTAAAATAATAAGGTGTCTTCCCTTTCTTGTAAGGCTTTTCAGGAATTGCTACCTTTAATAGTACTCAGTGTAGAAGGATCCATAATTGTAGATTTTCAATACAATTGCTTACTGAAGAACTATTATTTACGAAATAAAGTAAAAAACTGTAATGGATGAGATATCAAATTATAAAATGTCAGAACTGTCAACAATATCAATTATTAGCTGATGTTCATGCTAAAAAGTAATGTGTGAAACTGACTGTAATCTGACCAATCAGAAGGCTACAGAATTGCCAACTTAAATTCAAATCGCTCCTCTTAGTTTAAAAACAGAGTATAGTAATAAAAAAATCATGCAGTCTGTTCGCTACACTTACGCGGGTTTCGGATTAACAAAATTATGCAAATTAGTCATTGACAACCAGTTCCAATAAGCCACTTAATAGAAGATTGGTGGACTCGTTAAAATAAAATAAACGAAATAAATCCAATCATAATAACAATTAATGGTGATGACAGTGATGATGATGACGATTATAATATTTTGGATGAAAATGACTGATTTTGATTTTTGTTGGCCAGTTCAATTTTTTTATTTTTCATTTGAAATTATCTAGAAATTACTTTAAATAAATTTCTAGATTATTGTAAACAGTTAATGTAAATAATTCCTTCAGAAGCTTGAAAGCTTGGCTTGAAAAAGCTTGGTAGTCAAAGCTTTTTTTATAAGAAGCTTGACTTGGCTTGAATCTCTGAATCTATGATTCAATGGTACTTAATTAATGTCTTCAGTAGTCTCCAAACTTTTTTGTCTCGCAGATCACTTGCCATATTTTTCTATTTTGGGAAGCTAATTTAATAATTTTAAAAATTCATCAATTTCAAATGTGTTTTAACTGATTTCTAACTGTTGTGAGGTATAGAAAAAAAAAACAATAAAAAAACACATTTATTAATAATAAAACTGAAATTAAAACGAACGAAAATAAAATTAAGTACTTATGTATTACATAAAATCAATGAGTAAATATAATCGAGTCAGGAGATGCATATCATCTTAGGAGGATGCACAATGGGCCCCTCCACACGTTACAGAATCAAATACAGAAGTAAAACTAAACGCTTTTTAGTGGGAGGGCCCAACCTGGTGCTTTGAAAATAAATTTTCAATATTTTGTATCAATCAAATAGGTATCAACTAAATATGATAGGATCCTGACATCTAATAGGCCAACGAAAGTTACTTTTCTTATCTTTGTTTATGCCTATGAATAATTGTGACTTTTCTTTTCTAATTTAAAAAATTCTAACTCGCCCCTGTCTATTTTTTCCGTTTCTTAATCTTCTAATTTCCAGTAGGCTGTTACAGGTTTAAATCGATGAATTATAAATTAATACAATTACCATTGAATAGTTATGTTAAACATAATTAATTAGTTATTATTTAATTACTTAATAGTTAATTACTTACTTCAGGAAAAATCAAAAAGGATACATTTGTATTTTAACTGTTTATTGTTTAAAATAACCTAGTTCAGTGTTTACATTTATTTTGAACTACTTTAGTGACCTTTGAACTCTGCTCTTCTTCTTTTATTCTAGAGACATTTTACAACTAGGTATGCCTGTACCTGGCTAAAAGGCCTACTATTGTCAAATATTTTGGCATCACCAATAAACTCCTAGGTCAGGAAATGTGTCTTTCTCGCTCACTTCCTTTTTCTCTTTGTTCTTGGTTGAAATTTGGGCCATGAGGTTTCTGTAACTTTCGAACTTTATTCGGATTTGTTCAACCTAAAAACAAATTAAGTTTAAGCTAACATCTAACAGATTAAGTATATATAACATTAATCTAAGTGGATTTACCCAGTTGGGGATAATTATACTTATCTTAAAAGGGGCCGCTTCTGATCTCCGGTAAGCATTCTTCATTTTCTTTGGTGTGAAAATCTTTCTATTTTATGCATATTACTTTTAGGCCATTAAGTGTAGACATTAAGTCTCTACAATATCTAGCTTTGGTCATCTAGCTCCTAGTATTACCAGATATTATTTACTGCTGCTCGTAGAGCCGATTACTACTTTCACTATAGAGCACCTCCTTAAGTCTCTTCTAAAGTACCACTCACGTGCCGTATATATTGGATTGGTGGCTGGAACCCACTCCTTCCTTTACCAGCACTTGACTGCGAGCATTATATCATAGCTGTAGACGCCGCTAGGAACCGATATCGCCAAGTAAGAGCTTTCCAATTTTAGATTCATCCGATTAATAGCAGCCATATAACCTGCAAGAAAAATAAGAACATTTATTTAAATAGTGACATACATATATATATTTAAAACGTGTGA
Organism: Psylliodes chrysocephalus; assembly: GCA_927349885.1. Taxonomy (NCBI): domain Eukaryota; kingdom Metazoa; phylum Arthropoda; class Insecta; order Coleoptera; family Chrysomelidae; genus Psylliodes; species Psylliodes chrysocephalus. Next base: position 79,826,548 of record OV651817.1, on the reverse strand, counting down.
ACCTTGGTAGTACTACAAAGGGGGATTTATTACCTATCGGTATTTGTTACATACAATTGGGTTTCTAATTATCACTATCTACCTAACTACCTACTTATTGTACAAATTAAAGAAAAATACTACTTACTCATTGTTATTATTTGGTCACACTAGCATATCAAGTTTCTCTTTAAGAATCCATGCCACTCTCCGGCTT
>OV651817.1:79824843-79825855 GCA_927349885.1 Psylliodes chrysocephalus | reverse complement strand
ATAGTATATTTTTTAATAGGTTTAAAAAACCTTTATGTCCTTCTTATTGTCGCGAGCTACCTTGTTAGATTGTAACCGTTACTTAGTGTGGGGACTCTCCAGTTTCCTTGGGCCTATATTACTAAAAATGTGATGTGTTCAACACATGACTTTCCTATCTAGTTATTATAGTCTTTTTCCGGTTATTTTGTACAACCTATTGCAACACCTCTATAAATGTTTATAGGATAAACTAAATATATACATTTTCCACATACATCTACCTCGAAACATTTTTCTATAGATATTCATTGAAAACGAAAATACTGAAAAATTAAAATTTAGCACTTTCCCTACAATTTTTCCATTACGGTCTGTTTTAGAAAAATCATGTATAAACAAAAATTATAGAGATCGATATCGCAAACAAGTTTTAGTTCAACAATTTTCATAAAAATCAGAATTTTGCACATTTTGTCAAATTTCTCGAATACGGACCATTTTATGAAATTTTGACATTAAGCAAAAATTATAGATAATAATATTAGAAGTGACTTTTATTCAAACAATTTTCTTCTCCAAACATAAATAACAGATATATTCCATAAAATATAAAAACGGCCTCTTATAAAGTACCCCCCCAGATGTCCGACTTTGTCCAAAATCTAATTATTTTACGTCAGGCCGAAATAAAACTTAAGTTTAAAATTTAATATTTTTTCCTTTATCCGTTTTTGAGTTTTCTTATAGAGAATTATATTTCAAACAACTTTTAATCAATTTTTATAAAAAAATATTTTTTTTACATTGTGAAAATTGTGTAGGGAACAAAAATTATAGATAATAACATTAGAAGTAACTTTTATTTGAAGAATTTTCTTCTTTAAACGTAAATACCAGATATATTTCATAAAATATAAAAATATAAAGTACCCCCCCCAGATGTTCCGACTCTGCCCAAAATATAATCAGTTCGTTATCCGCAGTAATAAAGCTTAAGTTTAAAATTTGGTGTTTTTCTGTGTATCGGTTC
>OV651817.1:79817343-79822343 GCA_927349885.1 Psylliodes chrysocephalus | reverse complement strand
CATGTAGTGGAATGGAACTGTCCCAGTTATGACATTTAGCGTCTTTGAAACCATTTTGATGAACGAACTCTTTGTACCAGTAAAATATTTCCCTTTAACTATAAAACACCCTGTACAGTTTTTGAACTTTTATAAATTACCTATCTACATTCAAACAATATTTAAGAACATTAGAACACAGTTCTTGATACAAGGGCAAATAAGTTGTAAGTTATGGAGTACCATAGGGATCTGTATTTGAGCCGTTTGTTTTCATGTTATTTGTAAACTATGTCCTCAATGAACCTCTTTTACGTAGATGTTAAAATGATTATTTTTGTTATATTTTTATTACCGTCTTTGGATTGAATTAAACTTATGTTATATTGCTAATGCAGTAAGGAAATATTTCGATGCCTATAACGACTCTTCCAATCCTATCTTCTTAGGGAAGTGTAGAATTTGGAGTGGCTTCAAGTTAGGTAAATTTCCCTCTTCTATTTGATATGTATAAGTGCCCTTGGAGTTTGAAGGATTACACATTCAGTCAGAATGTAAATGGATGTTTCGACCTCCTCCTCACAAAATCTGCTCTCGCTATTTTTTTCTACTCTGAGTTTACTAAGGTGTTCTTTGAGTCGGCAATTCCCAGTAAGGATACCTGTTACAATACGTAGCCTGTTCTTGCTCAGGCAGATACATGCTTCCGATCTTTTCTGGTTATCTTCACCCAGAAGTTTCTTAGCCTGTCGTGAATTCGCCCTTTCGGGCATCTTTTTGCTCCTCCCCCCGAGGAATTCCGGCAGACTGTCCTTAATCAGGTTTGGGTCCAGCCACTGGCTCCCCTCAATCAAGCCCAGTTCCTCCTCTTGGGGTTCGCATTGCAGCATTGAGACACAGGTGGCCTATTGTGCCACTATTTGGATGCTCTACTCCTTCTCATTCATCATACATTCATTCTTCATCATTAATTGCATGTAATCAATAGTTAACCGCTAGTCGGCTAAAATCCAGCGGTTTCTCATCAAAGACGTGACTGGAGAAATCACGGCTTAATTGCCGCGAGAACATATGGATGGATTGAACATAAAGCTTATCAAACTTTGTTGTCCACAAATTATTCCATATATCACGCACATTGTCAATTTTTGTTTGAGTGAAAATGTTTTTCCTTCGGCGTGGAGAAGGGCAGTTGTGCAAGTTGTGCCAAAAAAACAAAATCCAGAGGAATTTAGAGACTTTCTTCCTATAAGTATCTTGTCGGTTTTATCAAAAGTGCTTGAAAAGGTGATGGAGATGCAACTAAAAGAATATATTTATTACTCAACTTTATCACCTCTTCAATCGGGTTTTAGGAAAGGTTTTAATTACACAACTGCTCTTTTACAAATAGTTGATGATATTGTTAAAGCAAATGATAAAAAATTATACACCTTGTTAATTCTTCTTGATTTAAGTCGAGCATTCGATACGATTAATTACAAATTAATAATAAGTATACATAGGCTTCTCAGAAGGAGCGATATCGCTATTGAGTAATTACTTACAAAATAGACAACAATGTGTAGTTATTGATAATAATTTGTCAGATTATATCTCAATTAAATCGGGTGTTCCACAAGGCTCCATTCTTGGACCACTGCTATTTTTCATATACTCTATTCATCTAGTAAAATCTTTACAACACTGCAAATTTCACTTATACGCAGATTATACCCAACTCTACTACAGTTTTCCTTTTGATAGAGTGGAAATAGCATGTGAAACTATAAATGCCGACTTAGATGCTTTTATCAAAACTGCTATGGATCATTGTTTAATCATAAATTCAAGTAAATCAAACGTCATTCTTTTTGGACCAGAAAATAATAAATTAAATGTTTCGAGCGGACTTAATATTAAAATAAATAATGTGTCTTTAACTCTAGTTAACGAAGTAAAAAATTATGGGGTATGGTTGGATACAGACCTGCAGTTTGAAAAACTGTAAACCAACTTATGAGACGTGTTTATTCTAAACTAAAAATAATTTATGGTAACAGATATTTTCTCCCATTTCACGTGAAAGTGAAGTTATATTACTCCTCAAATACTAAAATTAATTAATTAAAATTCATTTAATATATCCTACCATTCTAGTTTTGAGGTGAATCCTCCTTCAAAAATCTGAACTTCGCCCTTTGTTTTCAACAATAATTCTTGTATAATTGTTAAAATTATAAAAATTGTAAATTTATATTGGAAATAAAAAAGACGATTTTATAATTATATCTTAGCTCAAGAAATTGTTCCAATTACTGCCCAATTCTTTTACTTCTGATACCGCAGAATGGCTCAGGTCCCACAAAGGCAGAACTATCTGCAGAACTTAACGAACTTCTGTATATATAAGAAGAGCCATCTTTTAATCTACATATAAGTAATATAGTACAGTCAGCATAAAAAAACCAAGGTTTTATCATTGGGAATTCCTCAGCTTTAAATGACATTAAAATTTTTATAAAATCTAAATTAAAATATACAATGTAGAAATCTTCATTTTTATTTTTAATAAAAAAAAAATTAATTGTTCACAGACTATTCCAAAATACAGGTTACAGAAAGATTTAAATAAATATATTTGTTAAATGATCTCACTCTATAATTCAAACTTCCTTCTTTTTATTGTATGAAAGAGACATAACCTTGAAAATGAATAATGACTTATCGCAAAATTAAAAAAAAGTAGTAAAGTACTTTTTAATGATTTAATGTCATAATGAAAAACGGTATTGTCTGAAAAAATTAAATAACAAAACGGTTAGGTAGGTACCAAAATAACTATAAAAATAATCTAATAATACCTACAATTGTGATATTTGTACTGCACGGATAATATGCATTTTATTTGTTTAGAATAAAATCAGGGACAAGCACTTGTTATGTTAATACTATTGTATGTGCCATACATATTTACAAATCAGAAAAACTTTTCCATTAAATTAGTTATTACTTTGTTTTCGAGTATTTTAAACGTGAAAAACAATTTTGATTTAGATCCAAAAACATACCAGCAAAAATATTTACAAAGAACTTGTACACACACAAACTTATTACTGAATATTCATCACTGATACTTCCACAAAATAGTAATTTGTGTAGAATAAAATAATATTGCATAGGTACCTAATGAGTCAAATATATGGAATAAACAATATGAAAAATAGACAAATACACATATTAGTCATTAAATAGACGTGCAAACATGAATATAACCCGAATAGCTTCTATAAGATACACACTACATTCTTTTATATAGGTATACAGTTTGTAAAATATGAACCTGTTCTCAAATAATATGCAAACACGTATTTATTTATTCTTTAGCTCATAACCTGTAGTTCATATGTAACCAAAGCGAAAAACCTAGGTTTTTACTTTGTTGAATCACTAAGATTTTGATTAACATGTCAATTCAGTAATGCAAAAGTACTAAACTCTAAAGGTTTATTCACCGAGATACATATTTAAAAACGAAACTTTATAAAATCTTAGTTATATCTAAACTTTTTATGATGCCGTTATTTACTACCTATATTTAACTACCTCAAATCGTCTTCGGTTACAAATTATGCAAAATACACGTTGTAGATTTTGGCAATGGTCTTAGAAATCTTCCAGTGAATTTATTCAAACAGGATGCCTAAAATCTCATCAAATACTTATTATTATTAGTTAGTTTTTAAATTAGTTATTTTATCTTAATAACCTAAAATAATTTAAATTTGTAGATTTTCGTTAGTGGGTCGTAGAAAAAATATACTGTATAAAACTTCGTCTTCCTGCGACATGGCTATCATATCCACTCTTGTTGCTTAAACTATTATTCTAAATTTTAAATAAGTGAGTTACTCTTGTGTAGAACCGATAAACAATAGCATTTCTGGAAGAGGTTGAGTGGTGTGTACACACTGGGTAATAAGAAATGAATGTGACGTATTTAAAGTGTGTAGGTAGTTTTATTAATATTAATAAAACTCAGTAAAAGTAGTCTTAGCGCTTTCAGCCGATTAGGCCATCATCAGAGACTCTACAAAGATAAAAAAACGGAGCTATAACAATAGTCAAATCGAGATATTCCTAAACATTGAACAAGAAAAAATTCTGTTGTGCTAGTCAGGCACCTTCTTAATTTCAATAATTTTATATCAAAATATTTTTTACCTTCACTCGATGTATATTTTATAATTCTACTTATTTATTGTAACGTTTGGTTAATTTTTAAAAATAATTTAAAATTTAAAATTCCCTCCATAACTTGTGCTTGCTACTTCAGTGGTTCCAACCCACTTTTATCTTTTAAATATTAACTTTGATCAATTTTCATGAAATTTATTTGTTTTTCTCAAGTTGGCAATTGTTTTGACAACTTCATTGTCAACTGTCAATTGTCACTCAGTTCTTTTTTGGCACTGTTAAAGTCAAGATGGTTACCTTTTCGTCTTTATTGCATTCTACTTCTTACGATTACCTGTGCCCCAACTTGCCTCCGCCTCACGGTAGCTATTTTGAAAGGGCAGCTGGCTTCAAGCCGAAGTTCAGTTTTTTCCATCTCTCTTCCTTGGAAAGGTTGAGACAGTTTATTTACACGTGTTGGGATGAGCCCCCACGTTTCTTTTCAATTTTCAACCACCTGTTAGGATTGGTTTTGCTTCGTTTCAAGCCTCAAGTTATGGTTGAGAACCAGGGACCGTATTGTGGCAGCCCTTTGAATCTAATAAATAAATTTTAAATAATTAATTTTCATGTACCTTCTATATTTACTGACAAGTAAGTTGTAATGTGTTTTTTTATTTTTTCTTGTTCAATGTTTAGGAATATCTCGATTTGACTATTGTTATAGCTCCGTTTTTTTATCTTTGTAGAGTCTCTGATGATGGCCTAATCGGCTGAAAGCGCTAAGACTACTTTTACTGAGTTTTATTAATATTAATAAAACTACCTACACACTTTAAATACGTCACATTCATTTCTTAATAGCA